>JADBJO010007525.1:27500-70000 GCA_016801955.1 Conus betulinus | reverse complement strand
TGGTGGAGATCAGGCCTTTGTTTCAACATGTGAGTATATTATGAAACTATGTTTAGTAGTAAAATTCCTATTTGCAGTATTTGTTACCGAATATAACACACAGACACCTACAAATAAAATTACGCTTTCCACAAGGCAAGAAGAATACATTTTAATTGGAATGCAGACTTGATAAGTTGGCATTACGAACATGACATATTGGTGAACTGAATTGAAAAGTGATACATACATGAAAATGAAGTCCAACATCTACCTGGCAAAAATACTATGTGGAGAAGAGACAACACTATCTCAGAACAGTGAGGGTCATTATGATGTTATTTATTGCCCAGCCATCAACACAGGACATCAGTGTGAGAAAATGACGAAAAGGCATGATAAGCCATGATTAAATGCTAAAGTTCATTTTTTCTTTGTGGACTATGAGAAAAATGAAATGCATGAGCAGAAAAAAATGACCACATAACTGTTTCTCTTGCTGCTGTTTCTGATTTCTGATAGTAGTCACTATTATCTTCAGGAAGCTTGTCTGTGTACCTGATCTCCCACTAACCAACATATCATGACCTAAGACCTCAGAAAAAGGTGCCCTGTGACACAACAGACAGACTGGTGACAAGGAAGGGGCTTACTGTCAATGTCCTGGTCCGTGATGTCTTTCTGCTTGTTGAGGATGTCGCGGACGCTGACATACGCCACGCCCACATCATCACACTCTGCCTCCTGGTCGTCCTCCAGGGGCTCACTCACCACCATAAAACGGATCCTGTACAACACAGTGCAACAAATCCTGTACAACACAGGGCAACACATCCTGTACATCACAGTGCAACACATCCTGTTTGACAGAGTGCAAAACATCCTATACAAACAGTGCAACAGATCCTGTAAACACAGTGTAACACATTCTGTACAGATCCTATACAACACACTGCAACAGATCCTGTACAGCACAGTGTAACACATCTTGTACAACACATCCTGTGTACAGATCCTATACAACACACTGCAACAGATCCTGTACAACACAGTGCAACACATCCTGTACAACATAGTGTAACAGATCCTGTACAACATAGTGCAACAGATCCTGAACAACACAGTCCAACAGATCCTGTACAACACATCCTGTACAACACAGTCCAACAGATGCTGGTACAACACAGTGCAACAGATCCTGTACAACACAGTGCGACAGATCCTGTACAAAATAGTGCAACATATCCAGTACAACACAGTGCAGCAGATCCTGTACAACACAGTGCGACACATCCTGTATAACACAGTGCAACACATCCTGTACAGATCCTGTACAACACACTGCAACAGATCCTGTACAATACAGTGCAACACATCCTATACAACACAGTGCAATACATCATGTACAACATAGTGCAACAGATCCTGTACAACATAGTGCAAGAGATCCTGTACAACACAGTCTAACAGATCCTGTACAACACAGTGCAACACATCCTGCACAAAACAGTTCAAGAGACACTGTACAACACAGTGCAACAGATCCTGTACAACACAATGCAACAGATCCTGTACAAAACAGTGCAACACATCCAGTACAACACAGTCCAACAGATCCTGTACAACACAGTGCAACACATCCTGTATAAGACAGTGCAACACATCCTGTACAGATCCTATACAACACACTGCAACAGATTCTGTACAATACAGTTCAACACATCCTATACAACACAGTGCAACACATCCTGTACAACAAAGTGCAATACATCCCGTACAACACATCCTATACAACACAGAGTAACAGATCATGTACAACACAGTACAACACATCCTGTACAACACAGTGCAACTTGTCCTGTACAACACAGTCCAACTGATCTGGTACGACATAGTGCAACAGATCCTGCACAACACAGTCCAAGAGATCCTGTACAACACAGTGCAACACATCCTATACAACACAGTGCAATACATTCTGTACAGATCCTGTACAATACACTGCAACAGTTCCTGTACAACACATCCTGTACAACACAGTGCAACAGATCATGTACAACACAGTGCAGCATGTCATGTACAACACAGTGCAACACATCCTGTATAATACAATGCAACACACTCTGTGCAACACAATGCAACACACCCTGTACAGATCCTGTACAAGACAATGCAACAGATCCTGTACAACACAGTTCAACACATCCTGTACAGATCCTGTCACATACCCTGTACAAGACAATGCAACAGATCCTGTATGACACAGTGCAACAGATGCTGCACAACACAGTGCAACACATTCTGTACACATCCTTTACAACACACTGCAACACATCCTGTACAACACAGTGCAACCCGTCCTGTACAACTCAATGAGGACAAAACAATGACATCGATTCTGTACAAAGCAACATAGCCCTGCTTCCGTGCAACATAGTGACAACGATGTACCAAATTCAATAATATGAATCCCATACAAATGAATAAAGAAATGGAATTGCAGCCCAAACTCTTGGCATCACAAGATGTGTACCAAGTCAGACAGCTGACTTACAAAGAAGGCATAAACAATTCATGTGTTACCATACACACACACACACACACACACACACAATTAGAAAACCTGGTGAGCAGTTGTCTAGACTGACCTCCCCTTATCAGGATCGTCTGGTAACAACATGGAAGCCAGGCGTTGTCGTCGCTCATAGTTCTTTTCCATGTCCACAACAATGGCTGAAACAGCAAGGAGAAAGAAGTCCCAGGTTAATGCCTCTGTTTCACAATGAAGAACACACTACCATGAAAAACATCTGGGACAGACAACATTGTATGATGATGACAACAGACAGGTGAGTCACCAAGGATCCACAGCATGTATACAGACAACACTGTGTCATGATGATAGCGTGTGTATACAGACAACACTGTGACACGATAACAGCATATATACAGACAACATTGTGTCAAGATGACAGCATGTATACTGACAACATTGTGTCATGATGATAGCATGTGTACAGACAACATTGTGTCATGATGACAGCATGTATACAGACAACATTGTGTCATGATGATAGCATGTATACAGACAACACTGTGTCATGATCATAGCATGTATACAGACAACACTGTGTCATGATGATAGCATGTATACAGACAACATTGTCATGATGATAGCATGTATACAGACAACGTTGTGTCATGATGATAGCATGTATACAGACAACATTGTCATGATAATAGCATGTATACAGACAGCATTGTGTCATGATGATAGCAGACATGAGTCACCATGGATCCACAGCATATATAGAGGTATTGCTTTCTCTCCACTAACAAAATGAGTTTAGAACTGAAATGAACTCTACCACCTAACACACACCAGCAGACCTGTGCGGCTGCTAGCACAGCTATCCACTCTGTGCTGGTTGCATATGGTGTTGAGAGCCAAGACAGGAGTTTAGAACTGAAATGAACTCAGCCACGTAACACACACCAGCAGACCTGTGTGGCTGATAGCACAGCTATCCACTCTGTGCTGGTTGCATATGGTGTTGAGAGCCAAGACAGGAGTTTAGAACTGAAATGAACTCAGCCACCTAACACACACCAGCAGACCTGTGTGGCTGCAAGCACAGTTAACCATCCATGAAATAGACAGAGTAATCATCCTGACTGTGGCATAAAAGCAAAGGGACATAATACCATTAATTATAACTATATTTCTGTCTAACCAACTCCACTATGGAAACAATACCTATTGAGAATCATGACCAGTACCACAACAGAGATTTCAAAGGACACACAATGGACCAGACCCCAAGGCATCTTTGAAAGCCAAGCCAGCAGCTTTCTTCAACGTATCCTGGAAAGTATTGAAGTTCATACATAGCCTGAAGAGCTCTCCTGAGGTGAACAACTGTTGGTGTTGGTTGGAAACGGAGATCTGCATACAGTGACCTGTTCTGCACACTCTTTGAATGCTACTGCTGGGTCTGATTCCTTCCACACACCCTTCCTGCTTAACACTGACAGGGGCTTGAAATAGGCTTTAAAACACAGGGGCTTGGAGCAGACTTAAAACACAGGGGCTCGGAATAGACTTTAAAACACAGGGGCTTGAAATAGACTTTAAAAGAGGGGCTTGGAAGAGACTTTAAAACACAGGGGCTTGGAATAGTCACACTGACACACAAACTTTAAAAACACAGGGGCTTGAAATAGTCACACTGATATGCAGACTTTAAAACTGATCCCATTATCGACAGGCTATTCCCAGTTTGACAATGATACCGTCTGTTATTAAATTTGAGCACATGACCTTATACTTTATCACATCATGCAGTCAGCCTGTTACAGTGTAGGGGAATACATCACAGCTGACATGCTGATCTTGAGCTGAGCAGTTGGTATTAGCTGCATGGAAGTTTTGGGTATCAGTTGGTTGGAAAGATGCCCGAATTCTTCCTTTGCATTTCAATCAAAAATGCTGTGTGTCTAGCAAGTGCTTGTTTTCCCAGTCAGCCAGTACACTACAATGCAGGTTTTGATCACTTCACTGAATATTTCAAGATGATTGTGGGCTGGCAAAGGAAACGTTTGTGTTTGTTCCAATCACAGACAAGTGTAAGAGGTGACTCAACAAGCCACTCAACAGACTGTCAGTCAGCGCAGTGTGTTTGTTCCAATCACAGACAAGTGTAAGAGGTGACTCAACAAGCCACTCAACAGACTGTCAGTCAGCGCAGTGTGTTTGTTCCAATCACAGACAAGTGTAAGAGCTCAACAAGCCACTCAACAGACTGTCAGTCAGAGCAGTGTGTTTGTTCCAATCACAGACAAGTGTAAGAAGTGACTCTACAAGCCACTCCAACAGCATGTCAGTTAGCTCAGTGTGAAACACCTTTCATTACAAACACCTGAGACAGGCTACACATTCCTTTCTCCTGAGGCCCAGTACTGACTTTTGCTGAAGTTGAAGGCGATGGTGTGATAGGGGCGTGGCTTGGGCAGGGCAAAAGGCGTCTCCGTCTCCTCTGGGGGCAGGCCCAGGAAGCGGTACTCCACAAACAGCTGCTGCACTGCTGGGTTGTTCATCACTGCTGAGTCCTCCTCCAGAGACAGTTCTGACACCACCACTGTCACCAGGTCACTCTGCAACACACCATATCACCTCACTGTCACCAGGTCACTCTGCAACACACCGTATCACCTCACTGTACACCAGGTCACTCTGCAACACACCATATCACCTCACTGTACACCAGGTCACTCTGCAACACACCATATCACCACCACTGTCACCAGGTCACTCTGCAACACATCATATCACCACCACTGTCACCAGGTCACTCTGCAACACACCATATCACCTCAATGCACACCAGGTCACTCTGCAACACACCATATCACCTCACTGTACACCAGGTCACTCTGCAACACACCATATCACCTCACTGTACACCAGGTCACTCTGCAACACACCATATCATCCCCACTGTCACCAGGTCACTCTGCAACACACCATATCACCTCACTGTACACCAGGTCACTCTGCAACACACCGTATCACCACCACTGTCACCAGGTCACTCTGCAAACACATAATATCACCACCACTGTCACCAGGTCACTCCAACAACACACATACCATCCCAGTCACCAGGTCACTCTGCAACACACCGTATCACCACCACTGTCACCAGGTCACTCTGCAACACATCATATCACCACCACCGTCACCAGGTCACTCTACAACACACCATATCACCACCACTGTCACCAGTCACTCCACAACACACCATATCATCCCACTGTCACCAGGTCACTCTGCAACACACCATATCACCACAACTGTCACCAGGTCACTCTGCAAAACATCATATCACCACCACCGTCACTCCACAACACACCATATCACCAACACTGTCACCAGGTCACTCCACAACACACCATATCATCCCACTGTCACCAGGTCACTCTGCAACACACCATATCACCACAACTGTCACCAGGTCACCCTGCAACACACCATATCACCACCACTGTCACCAGGTCACTCTGCAACACATCATATCACCACCACCGTCACCAGGTCACCCCACAACACACCATATCATCCCACTGTCACCAGGTCATTCTGCAACACACCATATCATCACTACTCTCACCAGGTCACCCTGCAACACACCTTATTATCACCACTGTCACCAGGTCACTCTGCAACACATCATATTATCACCACTATCACCAGGTCACTCTGCAACACACCGTATTATCACCACTGTCACCAGGTCACTCTGTAACACACTATATTATCACCACTATCACCAGGTCACTCTGCAACACACCGTATTATCACCACTGTCACCAGGTCACTCTGCAACACACCATATCATCCCACTGGAACCAACCTCTGGCACTGGTGAAACTTTGCTTGCTCCGATGCAGCATCAGCTATATTCTTCCACCCTTGTCTCTGACCAGAATCCCATGCCTAGCTTGTCTACGTTTACAAAAATGGTGTTGAGCAACATTCTGTTTGATGAGAAGAGCAGATAAGGGATTGTTCATTGTTCATTTTCATTGTCCTATATGTTATTTGTTTTGTCTGAAGAAGAAGATAAAATTTGTTTCAGGGATTGTTCATTGTTCATTTTCATTGTCCAATATGTCCACTCTGACTACCACAATCACTCTGACAGATGGCACCCACAATTCCACCATTCTGACTACATTCACACAGATGGTGACTACATTCACACAGGTTCATGTCCACTACTACATTCACACAGATGGTTACCCACAATTCCATGTCACTCTGACTACATTCACACAGATGGCCACCCACAAATTCCATGTCCATTCTGACTACATTCACACAGATGGCCACCCACAATTTGTCATTTACACAGATGGGGGGGCTGCCTATCTTTCTATTGGATGTCTACATTGACTGAAACTGTTGATCACCAGAAGACCTAAGAGGTGTCTGTTGAAAAAAACAATTATCTCAGAACTTAATTTTGGGGGTCTGTTTTGGTCCAGTGGGGGGGTTTGAACATTGGTTCTTGGGGTGGTTTTCCCAAACAAAATATAAATTTGTCAAAATCCCATCCTGTTTAACTTCTTTTCATTGGAAATTTGTTCACTCCATTTTTTTGTCCATGTCCACTCTGACTTACATTTGTCTAGTTGCTATGTCCACACTCTGACTACATTCACACACGATGGCTGCCCACAATTCCATGTCCACTCTGACTACATTTACACAGATTGCTGCCAATCATTCCATGTCCACTCTGACTACATTTACACAGATGGCTGACCCACAATTCCATGTTCCACTTGATTTCATTTACACAGATTTTCACCCACAATTCCATGTCCACTCTGGGACTACATTTACCCAGATTGCTGCCCACTTCCATGTACACTCTGATTACATTTACACAGTTGCTGCCCACAATTCCCATGTCCACTCTGACTACATTTACACAGATTGCTGCCCACAATTCCCATGTCCACTTCTACATTTCACAGATCCATTTCCCACATGACCATTCATGTCACAAAATGCTCCTGTTTTGTCCTACATTCACAACCAGAAACTTCTTTTCAAAATTTGTTTCAATTTCCCACATTCCAGTCACCTCACCTTGAAACTACATCACACAGATGGCCATCCACAATTCCATGTCCACTCTCTGACTACATTCACACAGATGGCCACCCACAATTCCATGTCCACTCTGACTACATTCACACAGATGGCCACCCACAATTCCATGTCCACTCTGACTACATTCACACAGATGGCCACCCACAATTCCATGTCCACTCTGACTACATTCACACAGATGGCCACCCACAATTCCATGTCCACTCTGACTACATTCACACAGATGGCCACCCACAATTCCATGTCCACTCTGACTACATTCACACAGATGGCCACCCACAATTCCATGTCCATTCTGACTACATTCACACAGATGGCCACCCACAATTCCATGTCCACTCTGACTACATTCACACAGATGGTTACCCACAATTCCATGTCCACTCTGACTACATTCACACAGATGGCCACCCAAAATTCCATGTCCATTCTGACTACATTCACACAGATGGCCACCCACAATTCCATGTCCATCTGACTACATTCACACAGATGGCCACCCACAATTCCATGTCCACTCTGACCACATTTACACAGACTTCACTTAATCTGCCTATCTTTCTAATGATCCTACATCTGACTTAATTCTGTTGATCAGAAAACATCTACAACACAGCCAACTTTAATCCATCCAACGTTTGCTTATCTCAGAACACCTGATTTTGATCTGTCTACTTTGACCAGACTTACACAGATTGCTGCCACAATTCCATGTCCACTCTGACCACACTTATACAGACTGCCACCCACAATTGGGAGCCGGAATAGCTCAGTTGGTAGAGCGCCTGACTCGTAATCTTGGTGATCCTGGGGTTGCGGGTTTGAACTTCCGCCGGGGCATTTCGGTACTGGGGGATTTTTCCCTCGGAGTTAACATTGGTTCTGACTCCATTTCCCAAACAGTCCTTCGAATGAGACTATAAACCGAGGTTCCGTGTGTGAACGCACGCATAACATCTTGCACACACGTAAAATCCCATCACCAACATTCGGAAGAGTAGGCCAGTTTGGCTGTTGGTATGGATGACACGTTACACATAGCATGCACCCTCAGTCAGAAACGGAAAGAATGAAGGAAGTAAGGAAAATGAGTGATCGATATTGAACGATACTGACTGGATGACACGGGAAACGACTGAATGAAGCGCCAGCTGGCAGCTCTTCAGTCGACACTACCCAGGTAGGCAGCCCGTTGTGTAAACGAGTGTTGATTGTAAGCGCTTAGAGCTTGGTCTCTAGCCGAGAACAGGCGCTACATAAGTATTCATTATCATTATTATTATTATTAGTTCCATGTCCACTCTGACTACATTTACACAGGCTGCTGCCCACAATTCCATGTCCACTCTGACTACATTCACACAGATGGCCACCCACAATTCCATGTCCACTCTGACTACATTCACACAGATTGCTGCCCATAATTCCATGTCCACTCTGACTACATTCACACAGATGGCCACCCACAATTCCATGTCCACTCTGACTACATTTACACAGATTGCTGCCCATAATTCCATGTCCACTCTTACTACATTTACACAGATGGCCACCCACAATTCCATGTCCACTCTGACTACATTTACACAGATTGCTGCCCACAATTCCATGTCCACTCTGACTACATTTACACAGATTGCTGCCCACAATTCCATGTCCACTCTGATTACATTTACAAAAATTGCTGCCCACAATTCCATGTCCACTCTGACTACATTTACACAGATTGCTGCCAACAATTCCATGTCACTCTGACTACATTTACACAGATTGCTGCGCGCACAATTCCATGTCCACTCTGATTACATTTACAAAGATTGCTGCCCACAATTCCATGTCCACTCTGACTACATTTACACACGGATGGCCACCCACAATTCCATATCCACTCTGACTACATTTACACAGATTGTTGCCCACAATTCCATGTCCACTCTGACTACATTTACACAGATTGCTGCCAACAATTTCCATGTCCACTCTGACTACATTTACACAGATTGTTGCCCACAATTCCATGTCCACTCTGATTACATTTACAAAGATTGCTGCCCACAATTCCATGTCCACTCTGACTACATTTACACAGACTGTTGCCCACAATTCCATGTCCACTCTGATTACATTTACACAGATTGCTGCCCATAATTCCATGTCCACTCTGACTACATTTACACAGGCTGCTGCCCACAATTCCATGTCCACTCTGACTACATTTACACAGGCTGCTGCCCACAATTCCATGTCCACTCTGACTACATTTACACAGGCTGCTGCCCACAATTCCATGTCAAGTCTGACTACATTTACACAGATTGCCACCCACAATTCCATGTCCACTATGACTACATTTACAAAGCATGCCTTTAAAAATTATTATAATGAATACTAGTGCCTATTCTCTGTAAGAAACCAAGCTCTAAGCACTTTACAATCCACACTCATTTACACAATGGGCTGCTTACCTGGGTAGTGCTGATTGAAGAGCTGCCAACTGGCACTTCATTCAGTTGTTTTCCGTGTCATCCAGTCCATATTATTCAATATCGCTCACTCAGTTTCCTTACTTCCTTCATTCTTTCCACTTCTTATGCAGGGTGCATGCTATGTGTCACATATCATCATACCAACGGCCAAAATGGCCTCCTCTTCCGAAAGTTGGTGATGGGATTTTACGTGTGTGCAAGATGTTATGCGATATTAAAATTTTGAGAAAATTGATGTGAAAAAATACAGAGCCACAATGTGCAAATAATCAGCCCAGCCCCATAACATATCTCTTAGTGTTTTTGGATAAAAAATAGAAATGAAAAAAATTATATGATACACACATGTCCATGCACACACAAAAGGACACCAACCAACACAATAATAAATGTTGCTGGAAAATTGTTAAAGTTGTTATGCCACCTCTACTATCAAACTGCAATTTTAGGTGCACAATTGTTTTTGTAATTCTGTGTCAGGTCATCAGAACAGTTGTCTTAAAATCCCTCCTCCTCAATCCACCTTCTCCATCCCCTGTCCCTTTTCTTGAGGTGCAAATCATGCCTAAGGAAGAGATAGCCTCACCGGTTTGGGCATCTTGGACTTGCGTTTGGGTGGTGTTGCCACCGTCATCACTCCCTCGCTGTCAGACTCGATGGGCGCTGCCTCAGATTCCTCCGTCTCTGAAGACTTGGCATCAGGGGCTGGGTGTGCTGGGGTGGAGGGTGTGGTAGGGGTGGGGGTTGAGAGTTCGTCCTCCTCCACCTCCTCTTCCACTTCATCCTCAGCCACTTCCTCCTCCTCTATCTCCTCCCCCACAGACTCTTCGTCATCCTCCATGGATTGCACAGGAGGGGACGGTCGTGGGGGTGGTGCTGCACGCTGTGGATTGGGGGAGAGACAATGGTGAATAATGAACACTTCAGAGAGAGACAACAGCGAATGATGGGGGAACACTTCAGAGAGAGACAACAGCGAATGATGGGGGAACACTTCAGAGAGAGACAACAGCGAATGATGGGGAACACTTCAGAGAGAGACAACAGGGAATGATGGGGAACACTTCAGAGAGAGACAACAGCGAATGATGGGGGAACACTTCAGAGAGAGACAACAGGGAATGATGGGGAACACTTCAGAGAGAGACAACAGGGAATGATGGACAACACTTCAGAGAGAGACAACAGGGAATGATGGGGAACACTTCAGAGAGAGACAACAGGGAATGATGGGGGAACACTTCAGAGAGAGACAACAGTGAATGATGGGGAACACACTTCGGAGAGAGACAATAGTGAATGATGGACAACACTTCAGAGAGAGACAACAGTGAATGATGGGGAACACTTCAGAGAGACAACAGTGAATGATGGGGAACACTTCAGGGAGACAACAGTGAATGATGGTCAACACTTCAGAGAGAGACAACAGTGAATGATGGGGAACACTTCAGAGAGAGACAACAGTGAATGACTGACAACACTTTAGAGACAACAGTGAATGATGGGGAACACTTCAGAGAGAGACAACAGTGAATGATGGGGAACACTTCAGAGAGAGACAACAGTGAATGATGGACAACACTTCAGAGAGACAACAGTGAATGATGGAGAACACTTCAGAGAGACAACAGTGAATGATGGAAAACACTTCAGAGAGAAACAACAGTGAATGATGGACAACACTTCAGAGAGACAACAGTGAATGATGGACAACACTTCAGAGAGAGACAACAGTGAATGATGGAGAACACTTCAGAGAGATGACAGTGAATGATGGGAAACACTTCAGAGCGAGACAACAGTTAATGATGGACAACACTTCAGACAGACAACAGTGAATGATGGACAACATTCAGAGAGAGACAACAGTGAATGATGGAAAATACTTCAGGGAGAGACAACAGTGAATGATGGACAACACTTCAGAGAGAGACAACAGTGAATGATGGAAAATACTTCAGGGAGAGACAACAGTGAATGATGGACAACACTTCAGAGAGAGATAACAGTGAATGATGGAAAATACTTCAGGGAGAGACAACAGTGAATGATGGACAACACTTCAGAGAGACGACAGTGAATGATGGGGAACACTTCAGGTAGAGACAAAAGTGAATGAGGGAAAACACACATCAGAGAGAGATAACAGTGATTGATGGAGAACACTTCAGAGAGAGACAACAGTGAATGATGGACAACACTTCAACAGAGAGAGACAACAGTAAATGATGGGAACACTTCAGGGAGAGACAACAGTGAATGATGGAGAACACTTCAGAGAGAGACAACAGGGAATAATGGGGACACTTCAGAGAGAGACAACAGTGAATGATAGGGGAACACTTCAGAGAGTGACAGCAGTGAATGATGGACAACACTTCTGAGAGAGACAGTGAATGATGGAGAACACTTCAGAGAGACAACAGTAAATGATGGACAACACTTCAGAGACAACACTGAATGATGGAGAACACTTCAGAGAGACAACAGTGAATGATGGGGAACACTTCAGACAGAGACAACAGTGAATGATGGAAAACACTTCAGAAAGAGACAACAGTGAATGACGGACAACACTTCAGAGAGAGACAACAGTAAATGATGGGGAACACTTCAGAAAGAGACAACAGTGAATGATGGAAAACACTTCAGAAAGAGACAACAGTAAATGATGGACAACACTTCAGAGAGTGGCAACAGTGAATGATGGACAACACTTCAGAGAGAGACAACAGTGAATGATGATGGAAAATACTTCAGAAAGAGACAACAGTAAATGATAGGGAACACCTCCGAGACAACAGTGAATGATGGGGAACACTTCAGAAAGTGACAACAGTGAATGATGGGGAACACTTCAGTGAGTGACAACAGTGAATGATGGACAACACTTCAGAGACAGACAACAGTGAATGATGGATCTGCCATTGCCAGAGCCTGAAAGCAATGGTAGAAGTGGCAGAGAGGTATTCAAACTGGATCTGGTCAAGGAGGAACAAAAGCGAACTTTGTAAGGCTTAACTTTCCCTACAAATATCAGGTGCCCCAGTAGCTCAGTGGTTAGAGTGTGAGTCATTAAGTGAAAAATGAGCATGTCCAGAGGGTCGTGAGTTCGAATCCCAGCCATGGCTTGTCCCAAGATGGGAAAAAAGGGACAGCAGAGGGACATCTGGAGTCATGAACCGGGTGTGGCCCAACCCTCCTTGAGTGTCAGGAGATAAGGCCGAAACACTTGCTTGATGGGGGCTTCTCTTCTGAGGGCTCTCTTCTGCCATGCTTTCCACAAGTTTCTTTCTACTGATGCATGGGTAAACCATTGACTTCAGGGAATAGGCCAGAGGATGTCCGGGAAAGACTGGAGAACACTGGGAAAGACCAGAACCAAGGGCTCTGAGGGTTGGCTCCCCACTTTGCCTTCAACATGTGGCTGCTAAAAACAAAAGGAAAAGATGCTCCCAGGATTCACTGAAAGGGGGAGAGAATGATGAATCCATTGGTGTTCAACCAATCACGACTGCAAATCCCAAACGGACTATGAACATGGACCAAATGGAATATCACTGTGTCTGTGGAAAGTGTTTCACTACCACCCGTGGCATGAGGATCCACAGAACAAAGATGGGATGTGTGAAGACTCATCTGAATGAGCAGCAGCACACTGCATCTGCAGATAAGACGTCAGAAGACCAAGGCCAGGATTTAAACCACAGTGCCAAGGACATCCACGCTGCTGGTTTGGATGAGGAATTTGCACAGGCCCTCGATGCCAGGCGCATGAAACTCAACCTGCCACGAGCAAAAGAAACTGAGGATTGGGAGAAACTGGATGCAAAAATCATCCAAAGACTCGATGAACTGATAGGGAAAAGCACCTGGAACACAAACTAGCCACATATGGGGACATCATGCATGCCACATGTAGAGATGCCTATGGAGCAAAACTACCCAAAGAGAAAACACCTCCAAAGAAATCCAGACGCCAAGAAGAGATAGACAAGATCAGGGTCTAAAAGAAAAACCTCAAGAAGCAAATCAAGACCGCACTGCCAGCTAAAAAACAAGGCTTGGAAAAACTCTGGGAAGACCTGAAAGCAAAACACAGCGCCCTCAGCAAAGTGGAATCTGCAAGGAAGAGGAAGAGCAAAAAGAAGAAGACCCAAGAGCGCTTCTTCAGAGACCCCTTCGAGTTTGCCAGAACACTGTTTGAGCAGCAGCCAAAATCTGGGACCCTAAGTGTGGACAAAGGAGTTCTTGAGCAGCATCTGAGGAAAACATACTGTGACTTACAGAGCAAAGTACCACTCAACATTCAAGGTCTGGTGTGGCCAACCAAACCTGAGGAACAGTTCAATGACAAGCCCCAACGTTGGGGAAATCAAGAAGGTGGTCGACAAAGCCAGAGCCAAATCATCACCAGGGCCAAACGGAGTACCTTACCAGCTGTACAAGAAATGTCCCAAGGTGCTGGAGTGGCTCCACAGGCTGCTGCGATCAGCTCGGAGAAACCAGAAGATCAGCAGCCAGTGGATGACGGCAGACAGTGTGGACATCCCCAAAGAGCAAAACTCAAGTGACATCAGCCAGTTCAGGCCAATATCACTACTGAACGTCGAAGGGAAATCTTCTTCTCTGTCATGGCAGCAAGGCTGACCAAGTACCTCATGGAAACAAGTACTTGGATGTGTCAGTCCAGAAAGGTGGCATCCCAGGCATGGCTGGCTGTGTAGAACATGCCACAATGATCTGGGACGCAATCCAAAGAGCAAAAACAGAAAAGAGAGACCTGGATGTAGTGTGGCTTGATCTGGCAAACGCATATGGATCTGTACCCCACGAGATGATACAGCTGGCTCTTGAGATGTACCATGTGCCAAAGAACATCCGCGACATGCTCAAGAAGTACTTCAATGGCTTCTCAATGTGGTTCTCCACCAAGGAGTACACAACAGATTGGATCAACTTGGAAGTGGGCATTGCAATGGGCTGTGCAATTTCCCCAATGCTGTTTGTGTTGGCAATGGAAGTCATCTTGAAAGAAGCAGCAAGCAATGCAAGACAAACAGACCTTGACGATGGGTACAAGATGCCCCCTCTCAAGGCCTTCATGGATGACACTACAGTGATTTCATCCAGAGAAGACGAGAAACGTCATGTGCTGGAGAGGCTGGACAACATAGCTGCTTCATCCAGAACCAAGTGCAAGCCAAAGAAATCATGGAGTCTCTCACTGAGGAAAGGAAAAGTGGCTGAATCTGTGGTCTTCAGTGTTGCCAACCAGGCCATTCCAACAGTTACAGAAGAGCCAGCCAGGAGTCTTGGAAGATGGTATGATGATACATTGAAAGACACACAAAGAGCAAAAGAAACCAAACAGATGTCGGACGAAGGCTTGGAGACCATTGACCAGTGTGGGCTCCCTGGCAAATACAAGGTCTGGTGTCTGCAGTTCATGCTGATACCAAAGCTCCTATGGCCTCTGATAATATATGACATCTGCACCAGCATAGTGGAGGCAATGGAAGCCAAAATCAAGTTCACAAGGAAATGGCTTGGTGTCCCCACCCTGTCTCACTGACATAGCGCTGTACTGTCGCCAACCAAACCACCCTGTCTGACTGACATAGCGCTGTACTGTCGCCAACCAAACCACCCTGTCTGACTGACATAGCACTGTACTGTCGCCAAGCAAAGCTGAAACTACCTTTGAAATCCATCCTGGAGAAATAAAAAGCAGGGAAGATTAGACTTCAAAGCATGCTGGAGGACTCAGGAGACAAGGTGGTAGAAGCAATCATGCCCCAGCTGGAGACAGGCAGAAAATGGAAAGTTCAAGAGGCGATGGATTCTGTAAAAGACTCAAGATCAGAGAAATAACAGGACACACACAGACCAACAGACAAGGACTGGGGTTGACCAAAACTGAATGGTGGTCAAAGGCCAAAGGAAAAGCCAAAAGAGACATGATGATTCAAAAGATGAGAAAAGAAGAAGACCAAAAAAGACTCCAAAAAGCAGTCCAGCAGAGCTAGCAAGGGCAATGGACAACGTGGAAGAATGCACTCCAAAGAAGTCTCACTTAGAATGACATTTGGCACATGGCCCCTCTCAGGATCAGCTTCATTTCTCAGATCTGCATGTGACCTTCTGCCCTCAAATGCAAACCTGGTGAAGTGGAGAAAAACAGACGATCCTGCATGCCCCCTCTGCCATGAAAAACAAACAGTGGAGCATGTCCAAAGCTCATGTAAAGTAGCCCTGGCTCAAGGAAGGTACACATGGAGGCACAACCAAGTGCTCAAAGAGATTGTACAAGCAGTCTGGGCTAGTACCAACATCACAAAAGGGAAAATCAGGACTCCGAAAGCACCTGCAACATTCTTCATGGCAGGAGGTAGCAAATCATGGCCAAGAACAACAGTGCCACTCGGAACGTGCAGGCAGAGTCTGCTGGATGGGGCAGATGACTAGGAGTGCACTGCAGACCTCCCAGAATGGAAGAGTCACCCAGAGATCATCAGCAAGAGAGGCATGAGACCAGACATAGTAGTCCACTCTCTGTCAACCAAGCAGCTGATCATGATCGAGCTCACGGGTGCCATATAAGAACAGAATGGAGGCAGCTCAAATCTACAAGACTGAAAAGTATGCTGATCTGGCAAACAGCCTGAGGAAAGAAGGCTATCAGGTCAAAGTCCTCACTTTGGAGAAAGTGAAATTGGAGCTAGGTGGTTTGTAGGAGCGTCTGCATACAGCCTCATGAAACAGCTCTCAGTTGCAGGGAGGGAAAAAAACAGAGCCCCGGAAGCAATGGCAGAAGTGGCAGAGAGGTGTTCAAGCTGGATCTGGTCAAGGAGGAACAAAAGTGAACTTCATAAGGATATGACACTCCTCCTTCCCCTCCCCTCCCCTCCCCTCCCACCATCTCCAAGTCATTTCGCCTCACAAACCTTGTGCCTGTCCTTTTAAAAAGAAAAGCATCTTCAATATGGCCCTATGGCCTGTGAAGCTGTGCAAAACAACAACAACAACTAACACTAGCAATCCAACTGTGTCTTGCCTAACAACAACAACAACAAAAACACTGGCAATCCAGCCGTGTCTTGAACAACAACAACAACAACACACACACTGGCAATCCAACTGTGTCTTGCCTAACAACAACAACAAACACTGGCAATCCAACTGTGTCTTGCCTGACAACAACAAACACTGGCAATCCAACTGTGTCTTGCCTACCAACAACAACAAACACTGGCAATCCAACTGTGTCTTGCCTACCAACAACAATAACAACAACAACAACAAACACTGGGCAATCCAACTGTGTCTTGCCTACCAACAACAACAAACACTGGCAATCCAACTGTGTCTTGCCTACCAACAACAACAAACTGGCAATCCAACTGTGTCTCGCCTACCACACAACAACAACAACAACAAACACTGGCAATCCAACTGTGTCTTGCCTACCAACAACAACAACAACACAACAAACACTGGGAATCCAACTGTGTCTTGACTAACAATAACAACAACAACAACAACAACAACAACAACAAACACTGGCAATCCAACTGTGTCTTGCCTAGCAATAACAACAACAAAAAACACTGGCAATCCAACTGTGTCTTGCCTAGCAATAACAACAACAACAAACACTGGCAATCCAATTGTCTTGCCTAGCAATAACAACAACAAAAAACACTGGCAATCCAACTGTGTCTTGCCTAAAAACAAAGTTTGTGCTTAAAACCCTGTGTGTGTGTTTTGCATGTGTGCGCAAATGCATTATGCATACTCATGTATTTGAACTAACAATGCCTGTTTATTTTTCAATTGCACAGGAGTACAGCGACAGTCTTGGGTCTCTAAACTGTGCCATGGAAACCAACAATTAGAAATGCAGCATTGCTGAATATTTCAAATCATGTGCATGCTTAAAGTAGTTTTTTTTTTTTCTTCATGATTTAAAAGTCAGACCTAAAACTTGCAAATTCTGACTCAAAATATTTGAACCCCATGTCATTCTGCAGACAAATTTACTATCACAAGCTCTGCAGATGACAAAAAACCACCAAACATTTGTTGATGTATGTGGGGCAGAGTTTGACCTTCTGTTGTTACACCACAGCATAGAAAGCTATTCAACCATATTCTGTTGTAACATGGCTTAGTGTTTGATGACACTGAAGTTGTGCTATGCTGACATTTTTTTTAAAGTAATGGTTGTCTATGTAATCATGTTTAAATTTACTTGTAAGTAACAAATTTCAACGGTACTTTTTACCGACCACAGTGAAAACACTTTGATGCCTTTTTACTTTGTAAATAAATTTGAGACTTTCAAGGCGGTCAGCCACATCAAGTATCTTTGAGAACTGATTCAGCCAGCATGTCACAAAATGGCAGCTAAAATCCTACCGTTTTCTACACTTCATTACTTAAAATAATTGTACAATGGAATAAAAATGGTTAAGTCCCATTGTTTAAAGTTCTGAATTATCATTGGACACTCTGCAAATACAGAAAACGTTCAAGGTGATTCATATTCAAGCGTGTGTGTGTGTGCATGTCTTTTAACTGTAAACTGGCAAGTCACTAATGTACCCAAGATTGTGGCTGTGCACAAAACCAACATCAAATCAAATGACAGAAATGCATCTGACTCCCCAGTGTTCTTATCCTAACAAACAAATGTTCAAACAAAGAGTGTAACAGACAACTCCATTTTCCAAGGAACAATGAACTGTGCTGGTATGATCTGCATATTAGTCACAGCCAATTGTCTACCCCAATTAAGGAACAATGAACTGTGATGGTATGACCTGCATATTGGTCACTGCCAATTGTCTACCCCAATTAAGGAACAATGAACTGTGCTGGGGTGACCTGCATATTAGTCACACCCAATTGTCTGTCCCAATTGGGGAACAATGAACTGTGCTGGGATGACCTGCATATTAGTCATGGCCAATTGTCTACCCCAATTAAGGAACAATGAACTGTGCTGGGATGACCTGCATATTGTCACAGCCAATTGTCTACCCCAATTAAGGAACAATGAACTGTGCTGGGATGACCTGCATATAAGTCACGGCCAATTGTCTACCCCAATTAAGGAACAATGAACTGTGCTGGATGACCTGCATATTAGTCATAGCCAACTGTCTACCCCAATTAAGGAACAATGAACTGTGCTGGGATGACCTGCATATTAGTCATAGCCAATTGTCTACCCCAATTAAGGAACAATGAACTGTGCTGGGATGACCTGCATATTAGTCATAGCAAATTGTCTGTCTCTATTAAGGTGCAATGAACTGACCAGCCGCCATGGCAAAGTGGTTAGCGTCACGGACTCCTGGCTAGGAGGTCGTGGGTTCAAATCCCATTACAGTCATGTGGGTTTTTGTGCCCCAACTGGCTCCTACCCAGAGTTGAGTTTGCTATGGACTCGGTTGGGAAGACTGGGACCACATAGTCAAGTGTCATCCACTTAATGGATGCGTTTCTGAGAGTGTTGCTCAAATTTCCTGACCAACACTGCAGGTGCCTGTATCTCTTGGGCCTGGTTGACGCCGGGATATATTATGAAAGGAAGCGTGGAGTACAGCCCTGTCATGTAGTCTCAGACTGAAATGGAAATCCATAGCATAATCTTAATCATCCTCATTCTCATCGATCAGCATTAAAAAAAAAAAAAGTCTCAAATTCTGTGGCCCTTCATGCCCTGCTCTCATGGTGACCTCAATTTCGATGTCCTCTTCACATCTGTGGTTGGTTTGATTCCGTCGGGATCACCAGTAATGGCGAGTCCATGGGGGCTGTCGTTGTACGGACGTGGTGGTGCCCTCCAGGGGGAGAGCTCACTCATGCCAGCTCAGCAACTAAGCAATTATTGTCGTCAGTAGGGGGCTTAGTAGGAGGTGTCCTACGTATGTTAGATCATAACAGGCACCACTGAACACCCGCCAAAGTGACTCGGCAGCAGTGCAGTGTTTCCTCCGGTGGGTTGCCTCTTGACGACCTGACACTGACTGCTCCCTGTGGATTGCTGGTGCTGGGGGCCGACCAAGTTGTGGCTGTGGATGGGATGTTGGAATGAGCGGCGTGGGTGCACTGCCTCTGAGGTGGCGCAGAAGTTGGGACGGAAAAAAAGAAAAAAAAAAAAGGAACAATGAACTGTGCTGGGATGACCTGCATATTAGTCATAGCCAATTGTCTACCCCAATTAAGGAACAATGAACTGTGCTGGGATGACCTGCATATTAGTCATAGCCAATGTCTATCCCAATCTTTAAATCTGTCAAAACAAGTTCTTCAGAGAGGGATGATCTTTTCCATACAGGATGTGCGTGAATTTTACTGATTTGTTATGTCTGTCACTGGCTTTCAAAACAATTTGTAAAAAGAAATCAGATTCTTACCTTCTGCTTTAGCTTTCTTTCCACTTTCTCTGGAAACATAAAGCCCCACACGATTAGTCCAACATCAGAGTCAACACAGGATTAGTCCAACATCAGAGTCAACACAGGATTAGTCCAACATCAGAGTCAACACAGGATTAGTCCAACATCAGAATCATTGACTGGTCTGGTGCACTGTGTTCACTTTCATTCTGCTCTCTTTAGGATACACCTGACTACAATCTAGGTTTGCTGGTTTGCTTGTGTTTGTCTACCCTATTTGTTTCAGGCAGAACATATTATTTTGTCTACTGTTTGTTTCATTACACAATACCTGACATAAATCTTTCTTTTTTTTTGTAATTACTTAAACCTGACCATAATCTGTCTACCTTCTTCTGTATCACAAAACACCACCAACCTTGACCTGTCTATCTTCTTCTCTACCATAAAACACCTGACTCTGCCACACAATACCAGACTTAATCTGTCTACCATTCTGTTGATCATAAAACACCAGACATAATCAATCTACCTTTCTGTTGATCACAAAACACCAGAGACTTAATCAGTGTACCTTTCTGTTAATTATAAAAACACCAGAGCTAATCAGTCTACCTTTCTGTTGATCACAAAAACACCAGACTTAATCAGTCTACCTTTCTGTTGATTATAAATCACCAGACTTAATCAGTCTACCTTTCTGTTGATCATAAAACACCAGACTTAATCAGTCTATCTTTCTGTTGATTACAAAACACCAGACTTAATCAGTCTACCCTTTCTGTTTATTATAAAACACCAGACTTACTCTGTCCACCTTTCTGTTGATCACAAAACACCAGACTTAATCTGTCTACCTTTCTGTTGATCATAAAACACCAGACTTAATCTGTTTATCTTTCTGTTGATCACAAAATACCAGACTTAATCAGTCTACCTTTCTGTTGATTATAAAACACCAGACGTAATCTGTCTACCTTTCTGTTGATTATAAAAACACCAGACTTAATCTGTCTACTTTTCTGTTGATTATAAAACACCAGACTTAATCTGTCAACCCTTCTGTTGATTATAAAACACCAGACATAATCTGTCTACTTTTCTGTTGATTATAAAACACCAGACTTAATCTGTCTACTTTTCAGTTGATAATAAAACACTGCACTTAATCAGTCTGCCCTTTTGGTTGATCACTTAACACCAGATTTAATCTGTCTACATTTCTGTTGATCAGAAAATACCTGACTTTAATCTGCCTACCTTTCTAATGATCATAGAACATCTGATTTAATTCTGTTGATCAGAAAACATCTGTCTAAAGTCTGTCTACCTTTCTATTCACTGCAATACACCCAAATTTAATCTGTCTAACTTTTGCCTATCTCAAAACACCTGACTTTGATCTGTCTACTTTTTATTTTTCACAAAACACCTAACATTAGTCAGTGTAAACTTTGCTTACCACAAAATACCTGACTTTAAAGCATCTAATTTTCTGTTCATCATAACACACCTGAGTCTTGTTTCTCCACCTCTCAGATGATCATTCTATCAATATGAACAACAGAAGTAAATACACAACAATGAAAAAACACAAAAACACACTCACTTATACACAAGCAGACACAGACACAGACACATACACATAAACACACAGGCCATATAAACCCCTCTACATCTGCTTTTGCATATATCATATACTGCAAAACCTCTATTTAGCATGCACTCTGAATGGACAATGATTCCCAAGACTCTAGATAAACCATGAGACAATCATACAGATTTTGACGATGAAATTGTATTTAGAATTATGCTCAGAGCATAGTCCAGACAATGAAATAGCTCCTTTGACAATTACAATGCAGTTAAATTATGCTAGGAGTAGGATTATTTTTTTCAAAAGAATAGCTCAAATGCAACTAAATTTCAGAATCATTGCTTTGAAATAATAATAATGATAATAATAATAATAATAATAAAATCAAATTATACTTCAAACTTGCATTTCAAACAAATCAACATAAATAATTCATTCACTGTTGTTTTGGTACACTGCATACAAAATACAATCTTGAAAATACACATACATGCACATGTAAAAATGACTAAAAAAAATGAAATAAAAAAAATCTAATACAGCAAAACTGAAATAAAAGCGCATAAGTACAGGGTGAGAAGCATTAGATATAACATCAATATGCATCTGAAAATATGTATGTAAAGAGTACAAAAAAAACTTCATAAATACACACCAGCTTGAAATAAACAGTTCACATCACAGTGAGGACTGATCTATTCAGAGGAGAGAGGGTATGGGGGTGGGGGTGGTGGAGATTACGGAAGAAGAAAATTGATATTACAAATATGAGAACACAATTTTAAGGAACAAAAGAAGGCCATGAAAAAAAGGCTGAAAAAACAAATCACACACTGCCAAAATATGCTGTCTTTGTTTGTCAATGAGAGGCATACCACGACAGAATGTGTTGACGCAGAAAGGAAACATGAGGTAAAAAAAACTGAAATGCCACTGTGCACAAGCCAGAAAATGCCCAAATAAAATGGACTGTACAGTTTTTTACACCTTACCCACAGGAGAAGGGAAACACTGGTGAAGGTATGAGAGAGAGAGAGAGAGAGAGAGAGAGAGAGAGAGAGAGAGAGAGAGAGGGGGGGGGGGGGGGCACGAAGGAGCTTTGCAGCAAAGAAAGTGAGAGAGGACAACCAGAAAGAGCAACAGAGAGAGAGAGAGAGAGAGAGAGAGGGGGGGGGGGAAGAGAGGGGGAGAGAGGGGAGAGGACAGGGAGGTGGGACATATGGGAGGGGGGGGGGGGGGGACAGGGAGAAAGAGAGAGAGGGGGGGGGGGGGGGGGGGGGTGAGGAGGAAGAGGGGAGACAGAGAGAGAGAGAGAGCAAGGAGAAGGCCACCGAGATGGATGGTGGGACTTGTTATCACTGGACACTGATAAAACAGAGACAACAGATAGCCTATGATTATAACCAGGATCAAACACAGACAACAGACAGCCTATCAGTTGAAGTACAGATAACCAGGATCAAACTTAGACAAAAGATAGCCTATCAGTTGAAGTACAGATAACCAGGCTCAAACAGAGACAACAGACAGCCTAACAGTTGAAGTACAGATAACCAGGATCAAACTTAGACAAAAGATAGCCTATCAGTTCAAGTACACATAACCAGGATCAGAGACAACAGATAGCCTATCAGTTGAAGTACAGATAACCAGGATAAAACAGAGACAACAGATAGCCTATCAGTTGAAGTACAGATAACCAGGATAAAACAGAGACAACAGATAGCCTATCAGTTGAAGTACAGCATACAACTCCATAGGTGGGGGTAATATTGTGCTGAAAATAAAACAGAGACAAAAGATAGCCTATCAGTTGAAGTACATCATACAACTCCATGGCTGGGGTAATGTTGTGCTAAAATAAAACAGAGACAAAAGATAGCCTATCAGTTGAAGTACAGCATAAAACTCCATGGGTGGGGTAATGTTGTGCTGAAAATAAAACAGAGACAAAAGATAGCCTATCAGTTGAAGTACAGCATAAAACTCCATGGGTGGGGTAATGTTGAGCTGAAAAACCTCCGTTAGGACTGTGAAGTACACCTGAGGTATTATGACATATTCCAGTTCAAAATAACACATAAGATTAGCTTTCACCATCACAGGCATATACCCATGCACAAAACACACATGCTTTATACATATGTACCATAATTTAATCCCTTTTTTATTGCCTAACTCCATGCCGATACATCTTTCATTTCACAATTCCATGTCTATATTTCTTTCACCAGAGAACTTCATGTCTACATACATATCTTTGACTACAGCTCCACTGCAATACATTGTTAACCACAGACCTCCATGTCTATAAACCTATCACCACAGATCCACTGCTATATATCGTTAACCACAGACCTCTATGTTTATAAACCTATCACCACAGCTCCACTGCTATATATCGTTAACCACAGAACTCCATGTCTATAAACATCCCTTTCATCATACACTCCATTAGCTATACATCTTTTATCACATTAAGCAATATTACATTCATCCCTTTCATCATACATTACATTGCCCATATATCTTTCTATCACATTAATCAATATTACCTACATCTGTTTCATCATACACTCCATTAGCTATACATCTTTTATCCCACTGATCAACATTACCTACATCCCCTCTCATCATACATTACATTGCCTACAAATCTTTTTCTAATTAATGCTAGTTTCTATCCAATGTTACTTTTACAAGTATACACTAGATAAAATGCTGAATTACAAAAGAAAAAAAACAACATTCAGCAGGTGCACTCTGAATCTGACATCGCTCTTCTTTCAACTTCAGCGAACAATGGGCAGTTTCTAAATCAAATGGCAGAAAATGAACAATGAACACATCAGACATATGCATGAACAATGGACAGCAATAATAAGACACTGAATATCACAGATTTCTACATATTTTCCCTTTTTTTCTTCCTGTGCACAAATACTAAAGTGTACTAGGATCTTGATTTTCATCTTATCAACAGAACTGATCACTGGATCTCTGTACAGCTCTCCACATTTTGATTTTCATCTTATCAACAGAACTGACCACTGGATCTCTGTACAGCTCTCCCACATTTTTGGCCACATCAGCTGAAGGCATTTCTTGTCACAACGGATACACATTATACTTCTGTGCCAAAAGAAGAGTGCTGCCTTTGTTATGTCTTTTTTCTTCAGCACAAAAGAAAGACAACTCCAGTTTACAGAGTCATGAACCATGAACCAGCTGTGTCCTGACAGATCCTTGAAGAACTTGAGGCCTGTTCAGGATGTGTTCAGAGCTATACCCTCACAAGTCAACAAAGGTCACTCTAACAGCTCTGTTCTGACTGTACATCTTGCCAGTCATGAATGGATTAGGGTTCCAGCCATGGACCTGAAAGAAAACTTCCCTTTTCAGCTGCCATGGTCCAGGTGTATGTCACAGACTGAGGACTGTGGGGTCAAAACCTCAAACTGGCAAGAATCACTGTGTTTTACACTGCCATGGTCCCAGATGTATGTCAGACTGAGGAGTGTGAGGTCAACAACTCAAACCAGCCAGAACTTGTTCACTGTGTTTCTAACTGCCATGGTCCAGATGTATGTCACAGACTGAGGACTGTGAGGTCAACAACTCAAACCAGCCAGAACAGTTCCTTGCCTTTCCAGCTGCTATGCTCCAGATGCGCATCACAGACTGAGGACTGTGAGGTCAACAACTCAAACCAGCCAGAACCACTCACTGAGTTTTCAGCTGCCATGGTCCAGACATGTATGTCAGACTGTGGAGTGTGAGATCAACAACTCAAACCAGCCAGAACCCGTTCATTGCCTTTCCAGCTGCCATGGTCCAGATGTGTGTCACAGACTGTGGACTGCGAGATCAGGAGATCAACAACTCAAACCAGCCAGAACCCGTTCATTGCCTTTCCAGCTGCCATGGTCCAGATGTATGTCACAGCCTGAGGACTGCGAGATCAGGAGATCAACAACTCAAACCAGCCAGAACCCGTTCATTGCCTTTCCAGCTGCCATGGTCCAGATGTATGTCACAGCCTGAGGACTGCAAGATCAGGAGATCAACAACTCAAACCAGCCAGAACCCGTTCATTGCCTTTCCAGCTGCCATGGTCCAGATGTATGTCACAGCCTGAGGACTGCAAGATCAGGAGATCAACAACTCAAACCAGCCAGAACCCGTTCATTGCCTTTCCAGCTGCCATGGTCCAGATGTATGTCACAGCCTGAGGACTGCAAGATCAGGAGATCAACAACTCAAACCAGCCAGAACCCGTTCATTGCCTTTCCAGCTGCCATGGTCCAGATGTGTATGTCACAGCCTGAGGACTGCAAGATCAGATCAACAGCCCAAACCAGCCAGAACCACTCACCATGTTTCCAGCTGCCATGGTCCAGATGTCTTTCACAGACTAAGGATTGTAAGGTCAGAAACTCAAACTGGACAGAACCTTCATTTTGTTTTCAACTGGTTCTTCTTAGCCTGACCCATCTGCTTTGGGAGGACATGGGAGGACCTGGAAGGACCTGGGAGGACTGGGACCATTCAGTCCTGCTTTCTGCACATCACGGATAGTTGTCTGACAGTGCTATTTCAGTCCCTTGAACAAAACTGTGTGAAATGGCATTTGGGGGGCCTGGCTGGTGCCATGAAAAGTATTGACAACATCTTGGTCACAGACCGAAATGCAGCTCCAAAACATCCTCCTCTTCAGTAATCCTCACAACATAGAAACTGCCTTTGGTTTTGTGGCCCTTCATGGTGGTGACATTAGTTTCAATGTGCCCGCCACATCACTGCCTGTGGTGAGTTCATGCCAGAGTTCCTTGTGTGCAGGCACAGAGGACAGTCATAGGGTGGACTATAGGGGAAATCTACACTTGTACTCCCTAGAAGATTTCACTAAGTGCAGCCTGGCCCCCTATGTTAACAGTGGCTGTTGTTGCTATGAAGACAAAGTAAGGGTGTTCTGCACATGGTCAGTCACAGACAGGCACTGATGACAAATCACCAATGTCTTTGTCAAAGTGCGGGTATCCTCTGGGGGGAGGTCTTTGGGAGACCTGACACTGATGGACAGTTCCTTGTCGACACAACACTGATGGACACTTCCCTGTGGACGCGCAATATCACTGTCCTGTGGAGGGGTCTTTGGGAAACCTGACACTGATGGACACTTCCCTGTGGACACAATATCACAGACAAACAATACTAACTACCGCTGTCACATGGATGACCCTAACAAAGCCCACAGTCCAACATACAGCAGTCTGAAGTGCCTTGGGAGGCCGATATGCCAAAAAGAGTTCCCTGTGCATGTACACAGAGGGCAGACAAACATCCCCAACAGTTCACATCACCACAACACCCACAACACCATCATTGCCAGCAACAGCACACATGCAGATGACCACAAACAAAAAGCTACAGTCTCCAAAGGTCCATGTTTCAGGGTTACATACAACACTACAACCCACAAGTAAAACAGCCCATCAGCAGCACAGGAACAAGTTCCATGATCACAGCAATGAAAGCAAAACAGTCCATGAATTATCAAAACAGGCTGTGTCATCTCCCACATCCCACACAAAAGCCCTGACAGATTCAACACACTGCAGGACCATCATGTCTGGCTATCTGTCTGTTCTTCAACTGATTTCTCTACATTGCACTTACACGCCTACACACAATGGAAATGAAGCCATTTAAGGACACACACCTACACACAAAGGGAAATGAAGCCATTTAAGGACACACACCTACACACAAAGGGAAATGAAGCCATTTAAGGATAGGCCAAGGGATGGGGGTCAGTGGAGCGAGAGCCTCACAGTCAGCACAGCACTCTGGCACCATGCTGACACAGTTGCAGACCAATGACCCCATTGCCATTGACCATCCCCAGCATCACAAGGTCTGTGCTCAACATAGAATGGACAGGCCTGCACACCTGACACACACCTGTGCATCTGGATTTGACTGTTGGAGCATTTCCCATTAAACAGATGTCTATTTTCTTAAAAAAAAAAAAAAAAAGAAAAAAAGCTAATCTTTGGAAACCGTTACGCTCTTGATCGTTTGTTTACTGAAGCTCATGGCTGAAGAAATTTGCATTCCATATTATCAGAATCAACTGTTAGGGCATGAAAGTGTCAAAACATTGCACTCAACATCAAATTCTCAATGATTTCATACTATAACCAAACCATGGTGCTTTTTTTTTTCATCCCCAATTTGAAAAAAAAAATTTGGCTTTGGTCTAACAGACAGCACGTGAAACAGCACTTTTACTTCAGCAGCATCTTAGAGCAGTGTGGAGTCTGTATGTTTCCTCTTTATGTAACTGTCTGAAAAAAAAAATGTGAACAGTTTCTATGGATACACAGGCATGCCAATATAGGATTATATTAAAACCATTGTGGACAGGAACACTATCCCCCCTGCCCCCCCCCCCCCCCCCCCCCACCCCCAAACACTACAGACACAAAAATGATACTGACTGACTGGCACAGAGCTACATGTTGGACTTACAGTGCAACACTGTTAGGGATATGATGAGCCAATTACAGGATTTTGATGGGCATGCACACATGCAAGAAGCAAGGCAAGAAGGGAGGGCCAGGGGGTAGGGATGGGGAAGACATCATACCAGGCCTCTGAAGGTGACTGCGGACCCTGGGTCTGGGGGCCACCTGTGTGTCGTCGCTTCCTTCACTCCTGTCTCCTACATACATCACCACAGTCACTGTCAACACTCCTGTCTCCTACATACATCACCACAGTCACTGTCAACACTCCGGTCTCCTACATACATCACCACAGTCACTGTCACTGTCAACATCTCACTGTCAACACTCCTGTCTCCTACATACATCACCTCAGTCACTGTCAACACTCCTGTCTCCTACATACATCACCACAGTCACTGGCAACACTCCTGTCTCCTACATACATCACCACAGTCACTGGCAACACTCCTGTCATCATTGTTACACAAAGTAAATGATGGTGATTCACCACAGAAGGACTCTTCAGTTTGGCTAAACGTTGTTGCCCACGGCAGAGAGAGACACTCCCAGCACACACTAGCAGCTGCTGTCTACAACTTGCTGCTGTGGCTCAATCCCACGCTGTCCCTCTGTTGTGGTGGACCCGAACTCACATCAGCCATGCCACAGTGCTCCTTTATGTATTTCACACAGCATGTTCTGATTCCAGTGTCTGCTGTGTGGCTCTCTGACTTCAGCAGGTAAGGTAAGGTAAGACTCCAGGTGGAGTGGATAGAGAGTGATAGCAATACTGTGCATAACTCAGCAGAACAATGATTTCTCAAACAGATCTGGTTTACAATATACCGACTGGTGTGCACATTCTGACAGAGTGTGTGTGTGTGTGTGTGTGTGTGTGTGTGTGTGTGTGTGTGTGTGTGTGTGTGTGTGTGTGAGAGTGTATGAGCATGCGTACGTGTGTGCATGCATGTTTGTATATGTGCATGTAAGCATGTGTGTGTATGTGCATGTGTGTGTGTGTGCGTGCATGTGTGTTTACGTGCATGTGTGCGTGTATTTGTATGTTTGTGAGTGTCTGTGTGCCTGATTACGTGCATCTATACATGTGCATATGAAAGGCACACAGAGAGTGGGGAGAGAGAGAGAGAGAGAGAGAGAGAGAGAGAGAGAGAGAGAGAGAGAGAGAGAGAGAGACAAACAGCCAGACAGACAACCAGACAGCCAGTCAGACTGACAGACAGGCAGGCAGAAAGACAGACAGTCAGTCAGACAGACCAACAGACCGACAGAGAGACAAACAGGCAGACAGAAAGACAAAGACAGAGAGAGAGAAAGAAAGATCAAATGCTTTTGCATGTCACAGGCAAAATCAGTCAGCAGGACAAGGCCAAATGGAAACTGTGGATGGAGCCTACCAGTGTACATCAGCTCTGCCTGCCACACCACTCTGTTCTGACAACATCAGTGCTTCACCTGGACAGCTTCACATGGGGAGAAAGAATAAAGGGTTCAAACATACACAATGTCAAACCCAAAAGATGCAACGTGAGAAACAGTGAAAGACAGAGAGAGAGAGAGAGAGAGAGAGAGAGAGAGAGAGAGAGAGAGAGAGAGAGAGAGAGAGAGAGAGACAATCTATCTATTACAGAATACAGAAAAGGATAAACTGCTAAAATATTTCTCAAACACCAAGTTGCTTCAGTTGTAAGAATCATGCTCCTCTACAAAGCCAGAAGAAATGTCCACAGAACACACCGATAAACAGAGACTCCACAGAAAACACTGATACATAGAGACAACAACAGATTACACAGAATTAAAAGATAAAAGAACTGTTAAAAAAAGGCAGAACAGAAAGAAGACAAAGCCTGAAAGTGCTAAGCTAGGGAGTGTAAACAAACAGTGGTCAGGACACAGACTGAAAGGTTTGACACAGAAACGAAAGAGGCTACAGAGGTTAGGTGCTACAGATACAATGGAAAATGAGTGTGTACAGTGATGTGCAGTGAAGCTGAAAGCCTCTACAGATGCAGGAGAAATGGCTTCCACTGCAGCCAGATCTGGTGTTACATCATGACTAAGTTCTGAAATCAAAACAAAAAATAGAAACAACAAAAGCCACCATAACAGAGTACTCTTTACTTTTAATTCTCTTTGCAAACTAGGTTTGCATTTCTTCACCTTCCTATTAACGTCATTAACTCTTAACGATATTAATGACATTAGTCTGCTGATGACATTGTCATGATTATCAACACTGGCTGGGTTTTCTTTTGTTTCTTCTTTTTTCTAATGATTTGCTTCTCCACTGTGTAGTCTGAAACAGCGGCTGGTAAAAACCACCAGGGTGCAGTGTTTTGTGCATTTTCATGTCTGCTGCTTGTGACGTCTGAAGACAAGGTATCTATTAATAACTCACTGCTCTCTTTTGCACCAAGTAGGAAACAAGCATTATTCTGAACATTGCTTTCTGCCTTTTTCTCTGTCTTTCTGCTTCTGCTTCAGCAGCATTTTGCTGTCAGTGGCGGTAACAATTCACACTGTAGTGCTGGCAGGCCTGCACAGAGCCTGACTGGGAAGAGACTAATCACCCACCAGGACTTGCTAAGATTGGAACCCAGGACCTTCTGACTGAAATGCAAAGCATGTTCCACATGACTAACATAACAAAGTGTGTTTAAGACAAAATGAAAGTTTTCACAGATTTTTTTTTTTTTGAGAAAAAAAAAAGACGTTTGATTTTACCATTCTTCAATATTTTCATGTTTCTTTCTTCATTTGCTTTTTTGCATCTGGTCTAACAAACAGGTGTTTTGTTTGTTAATGACTAAGTCATCAAGGAAATAAAAAAAAAAAAGAATACAAAAAAAGAGAAAGCGTTACAGAGGCAAGAGGTGGAGGAGGACATGAATGCAGCATCCACTGCGCTTTGGGTCAGATCCCCCAAACCCAGGGAAAACACCACCAATTAAAAGAAAAAATTGAAAAAAAAAAATAAAAAAAGCACTTTACAGACAAATGGGAAGGGTTGAGGCATTATACCTTCCTCTGATGCAGAGCCGGACTCCAGATTGAGGGAGGAGCGAGGGGGGGAAGGGCGTGCAGCAAGCTCCTCCTCCTCAGTGGAGTAGGTCTCCCCAACAACAGGACCAGGGGGCGCTGAATGGATGGAGGAGGGGGAGGAGGAGGAGGAGGAGCAGGAGAGGAGAGCAGGAGCAGGAGCAGAGGAAGAGGGGGTGGAAAAAGCAGAGACAGAAGAGACCAGAGAGGAGCAGGAGAGGGTGACAAGGGCCAGCAGACAGTCAGCATTAGAGTAGTGACCTTTTCCCTGCCATGCAACAGACTTAGAGACACACAGGAGGGGTGGGGGTGGGATGGGATGAGCCACAGATACATGGAGCCATAATGCTTAATCATGCACAGATCATGGGCAACTCTAGTTATAATGCTTGGTAATGTACAAATTATAGGCAGCTCTTGCCAAAATGCTTCATAATACATGGACTTTGGGTAACTATTCCCATAACACTTAAGGCCAGACTTACAGGCTACTCTGGCTGGTACACTGAATAGGACTGGAACCTAACCAGCACCCCAGTAATGTCAGACCTTGTGTATATTCCTGTTTTACACTGATCATATTGCTTGCCATTTCTGGCACAGTCTATAATGATATAGGGCCACAATGCCATGTCCAGCATACATTTTTCAACACACACACACAGACCATACTCTGAGCTGCACATGGTCACTGGTGCACTTTCCCTCCCATGAAGGGCAGCACAGGCACACCTCCGACCATGCTGCTGCATGGTGCTACATCGGGCACACACTTCTGTGCCACCAACATGCAGCACAGGCACTCCTCCGACCATGCTGCTGCATGGTGCTACATCGGGCACACACTTCTGTGCCACCAACATGCAGCACAGGCACTCCTCCGACCATGCTGCTGCATGGTGCTACATTGGGCACATACCTCTGTGCCACCAACATGCAGCACAGACACACCTCTGACCCATGCTGCTGCATGGTGCTACATCGGGCACACACCTCCGACCATGCTGCTGCATGGTGCTACATCGGGCACACACCTCTGACCATGCTGCATGGTGCTACATCGGGCACACACCTCTGACCATGCTGCTGCTGCATGGTGCTACATCGGGCACACACCTCTGACCATGCTGCTGCATGGTGCTACATTGGGCACATACCTCTGACCATGCTGCTGCATGGTGCTACATCGGGCACACACCTCTGACCATGCTGCTGCATGGTGCTACATTGGGCACACACCTCCGACCATGCTGCTGCATGGTGCTACATCGGGCACACACCTCTGACCATGCTGCTGCATGGTGCTACATCGGGCACATACCTCTGACCATGCTGCTGCATGGTGCTACATCGGGCACACACCTCTGACCATGCTGCTGCATGGTGCTACATTGGACACATACCTCTGACCATGCTGCTGCATGGTGCTACATCGGGCACACACTTCTGTGCCACCAACATGCAGCACACAGCGGTGTGCAGTTGGTGATGTACAATGGAACCAAAGGCTGCTTCTTTGACAGGTCGCCTAACACCATCTGTCATACACTGACAGTACAACTCTCTAACACAACACTTTGCTCACCTAACACCACCTATCATACAATGACAGTACAATTCTCCCTGCACAACACTAATCACCTAACACCATCTGTCATACAGTGACAGTACACCTCTCCCTACACAACACTAATCGCCTAACACCACCTGTCATACAGTGATAGTTCAACTCTCCCTGCACAACACTCTGCTCATCTAACACCCCATGTCATACAGTGACAGTACAACACTCCCTGCACTCTGCTCACCTAACACCACCTGTCATACAGTGACAGTACAACTCTCCCTACACTCTGCTCACCTAACACCTGTCATACAGTGACAGTACAACTCTCCCTACACTCTGCTCACCTAACACCACCAGTCATACAGTGAAAGTACAACTCTCCTTACACATTTTGCTCATCTAACACCACCTGTCATACAGTGACAGTACAACTCGCCCTACACTCTGCTCACCTAACACACCTGTCATACAATGACAGTACAACTCTCCCTACAGTCTGCTCACCTAATGCCACCTGTCATACAGTGACAGTGCAACTCTCCCTACACTCTGCTCACCTAACACCACCTGTCATACAGTGACAGTACAACTCTCCCTACACTCTGCTCACCTAACACACCTGTCATACAATGACAGTACAACTCTCCCTACAGACTGCTCACCTAACGCCACCTGTCATACAATGACAGTGCAACTCTCGCTGCACTCTGCTAACCTAACACCACCTGTCAAACAGTGATAGTACAACCCCCTGCAAAACACTGTTCACCTAACACCACCTGTCAAACAGTGACAGTACAACTCCCCCTGCACTCTGTTCACCTAACACCTGTCATACAGTGACAGTACAACTCTCCCTGCATTCTGCTCACCTAACATCACCTGTCATACAGTGACAGTACAACTCTTCCTGCACAACACTCTGCTCACCTAACACCTGTGATACAGTAACAGTACAACTCTCACTACACAACACTTTGCTCACCTCACACACACCTGTCATACAATGACAGTACAACTCTCCCTACACTCTGCTCACAAAACACCTGTCATAAAATGACAGTACAGCTTTCCCTGCACTTTGCTCACCTAACACCACCTGTTATACAGTGACAGTACAACTCTCCCTGCATTCTGCTCACTTACCACCACCTGTTATACAGTGACAGTACAACTCTCCCTACACTCTGCTCACCTACCATCACCTGTCATACAGTGACAGTACAACTCTCCCTGCACAACATTTTGCTCACTTGATGGCAAAGAAACTCATTAACATAAATGTGTGTAACAAGCTCATTCTTTGGATAACTGATTTTCTAACACAGAGGACACAGTCTGTTCAATATCAAAGTGTTGTTTCGTCTTCCAAAGTCATTTCAACTGGCGTGCCCCAGAGTACTGTTTTATCACCAGTGCTTTTTACTCTGTACACAAATGATTGTTCAGGAAGTGATTCAACTTTGTACATTAAATATTCAGATGACTCAGCACTTGTGGATCTTTCCAACTCTGATTCTGTTTACTTCAAGGAGGTTCAAAGATTTGTTGACTGGTGCGATCATAACTATCTTGATCTGAATGTAACAAAAACGAAAGAAATGTTGATTGATTTTAGAAAGAATCCAAAAGCTGTACCACCGCTTTTTATCAAAGGTGCTGAAGTAGAACGTGTTGAATCATACAAATATTTAGGAACTTTTATAGATAATAAGCTGAATTTTAAATCCCATGTTGAGTATGTCCACAAAAAATGTCAAACCAGATAATATTGTCTTCGCAAGCTGCAATCATTTCATGTGAATACTGACATTCTTTGGACATTTTATTCATGCTTCTTGGAATCTGTTTTAACTTTCTCATTTATGTGTTGGTATGGTGGGTTGACTGTGAAGAGTAGAAATGTGCTTGAGAAAGTGGTGAACATGGGAGGAAAAATCGTTGGTGAGAGACAAAAAGGTCTGAGTGAGCTGTACAGGTGCCGTGTTGTTTGTAAAGCGAAGAAGATTGCATGTGACCAGACCCACGTTCTTGCAAATCAGTATGACCTTCTTCAGTCAGGACGAAGATATCGAGCGGTTAAATGCAGAAGTGTCAGATTTAAACAAAGTTTTATTCCCCTGTCCATTGATTTTATGAACCGTGGAGATGTTTAACTGAAATCCAAATTCCTTTATATGAATGTATGTCATATGTGAGAAAATGGTAATGTGTGACAAAATTATTGTTTATTTGCTGTGAATGTGTGTGACCACAAATTAATTTCTCAAATTGAGATAATAAAGTTTACTTGACTTGACTTGACTTGACCTAACACCTGTCATACAGTGACAGTACAACTCTCCCTGCACTCTGCTCACCTAACACCACCTGTCATACAGTGACAGTACAACTCTCCCTGCACAACACTCTGCTCATCTAACTCCTGTCATACAGTGACAGTACAACTCTCACTCCTCAACACTTTGCTCACCTAACACCACCGGTCATACAGTGACAGTACAACTCTCCCTACACTCTGCTCACCTAACACCACCTATCATACAGTGACAGTACAACTCTCCCTACACTCTGCTCACCTAACACCACCTGTCAGACAATGACAGTTCAACTCTCCCTACACAACACTTTGCTCTCATAATACCTGTCATACAATGACGGTACAACTCTCCCTACACTCTGCTCACCTTAAACACCTGTCACCACAGTGACAGTACAACTCTCCCTGTACTCTGCTCACCTAACACCACCTGTCATACGGTGAAAGTACAACTCTCCCCCTACAGGCTCCTCACCTAACACAACCTGTCATACAGTGGCAGTACAACTCTCTGTACACTTGCTCACCTAACACCACCTGTCATACAATGACAGTACAACTCTCCCTACACTCTGCCCACCTAACACCACCTGTCATACAATGACAGTACAACTCTCCCTACACTCTGCCCACCTAACACCACCTGTCATACAATGACAGTACAACTCTCCCTACACTCTGCCCACCTAACACCACCTGTCATACAATGATAGTACAACTCTCCCTGCACTCTGCTCACCTAACACCACCTGTAATACAGTGATAGTACAAACTCTCCCTACACAACACTGCTCACCTAACACCACCTGTCATACAATGACAGTACAACTCTCCCTACACTCTGCTCACCTAACACCACCAGTCATACAGTCACAGTACAACTCTCCCAACACTCTGCTCACCTAAACACCACCTGTCATACAGTGACAGTTCAACTCTCCCTACACTCTGCTCACCTAACACCACCTGCCATACAGTGACAGTACAACTCTCCCTACAGTCTGCTCACCTAACACCTGTCATACAGTGACAGTACAACTCTCCCTACAGTCTGCTCACCCTTACACCACCTGTCATACAGTGACAGTATAACTCTCCCTGCACTCTGCTCACCTAACACCACCTGTCATACAGTGACAGTACAACTCTCCCTTCACTGTGTTCACCTAACACCACCTGTCATACAGTGACAGTACAACTCTCCCTGCACTCTGCTCACCTAACACCACCTGTCATACAGTGACAGTACAACTCTCCCTGCACTCTGCTCACCTAACACCACCTGTCATACAGTGACAGTACAACTCTCCCTGCACTCTGCTCACCTAACACCACCTGTCATACAGTGACAGTACAACTCTCCCTGCACTCTGCTCACCTAACACCACCTGTCATACAGTGGCAGTGCAACTCTCCCTACACTCTGCTCACCTAACACCACCTGTCATACAGTGGCAGTGCAACTCTCCCTACACTCTGCTCACCTAACACCACCTGTCATACAGTGGCAGTGCAACTCTCTCCCTGCACTCTGCTCACCTAACACCACCTGTCATACAGTGACAGTACAACAACTCCCTACACTCTGCTCACCTAACACCACCTGTCATACAGTGACAGTACAACTCCACTAGAGATTCTCACTGCACAGCTGCACTTTGTCACTTTGGCGTCTAGTAACTATGCTGACATGTCCAGCACATCCTAAGTCTGGAATTCACAGACCTACAGCCATCATGCCAGTCAACTGTCTTCAGACATCACCCCTTCAATGGCATGCTGTCCATTTACTGAACCAAGTCACAGCAATCATTCTGCTTTCCAGTTAGTTGATCTCACAACCTGATCAACAGCTATCACCAACAACAACAACAACAGTCCCTGTTCCTTCCTGTGAACAGTGCAGAGGGAGGAAGTGAAAGCAGTGTTTGTCTTATCAATATGCCCCCCTTCACAGGATGTAGATATGAAGCACCAATACATTGCAATCTGAGACATATGATTTGTCAGCCATCATTCATAGACAGCACAGATTACATACATACATGCATGCATGCATACATACAGATATACAGATTTGGAAGCTTACCTTAATACACACATGCACTCTCTCCCCCCTCTCTTTTCCCTCTCTCTCTCTCTCTTGCTCTCTTTCTCTCTCTCTCTCTCTCTCTCTCTCTCTCTCTCTCTCTCTCTCTCTCTCTCTCACACACACACACACACACACACACACACACACACTGCATTCAACATGATAAATGCCTCTAAAACAAAGCCTGATTCAGAAAATGAGTTGAAACAGGGTGCACATGGCACTCCAATATATTACTTTGGGAGCACATGCCATTTCTGTATGAATACAGTGAGATGCACATCACATCGCAATATCAAGACATTTGGGTATACAAGTCATTGCAATATGAAGACATTGGGGTGTACAAGTCACTGCACTATGAAGACATTAGGGTGTACAAGTCATTGCAATATGAAGACATTGGGGTGTACAAGTCATTGCAAGATGAAGACATTGGGGAGTACATGTCATTGCAATATGAAGACATGGGGTGTACATCTCATAGTATGATGAAGACATTGGGGAGTACATGTCATGCAAGATGAAGACATTGAGGTGTACCTGTCACTGCAAGATGAAGACATGAGATGTACATGTCATTGCATGATGAAGACATTGGGTGTGTACATGTCATTGCAAGATGAAGACATTGAGGTGTACCTGTCACTGCAAGATGAAGACATTGAGATGTACATGTCATTGCATGATGAAGACATTGGGGTGTACATGTCATTGTAAGATGAAGACATTGAGGTGTACATGTCATCGCATGATGGAGACACTGGGGTTACATGTCACTGTTAGATGAAGACATTGAGGTGTACATGTCACTGCAAGATGAAGACATTGAGGTGTACATGTCATTGCATGATGAAGACATTGAGGTGTACATGTCATTGTAAGATGAAGACAATGGAGTGCACATGTCACTGCAAGATGAAGACATTGAGGTGTACATGTCATTGCATGATGAAGACATTGAGGTGTACATGTCATTGTAAGATGAAGACAATGGAGTGCACATGTCACTGCAAGATGAAGACATTGAGGTGTACATGTCATTGCATGATGAAGACATTGAGGTGTACATGTCATTGTAAGATGAAGACAATGGAGTGCACATGTCATTGTAAGATGAAGACATTGAGGTGTAAATGTCACTTCAAGATGAACACAACACAGTGCACACTCTGTGCATTTGTCCCTGCAACAGGGATCCAGTGAGGTGCAGATGAGTACCATCGCATCAACCCATGCTGAATCCAGCGAGGTGCAGATGAGTACCATCGCATCAACCCAAGCTGAATCCAGTGAGGTGCAGATGAGTACCGTCACATCAACCCATGCTGAATCCAGTGAGGTGCAGATGAGTACCGTCACATCAACCCATGCTGAATCCAGTGAGGTGCAGATGAGTACCGTCACATCAACCCATGCTGAATCCAGTGAAGTACAGATCAGTACCATCGCATCAACCCATGCTGAATCCAGCGAGGTGCAGATGAGTACCGTCGCATCAACCATGCTGAATCCATTGAGGTGCAGATCAGTACCATCACATCAACCCATGCTGAATCCAGTGAGGTGCAGATGAGTACCATCGCATCAACCCATGCTGAATCCATTGAGGTGCATATCAGTACCATCGCATCAACCCATGCTGAATCCAGTGAGGTGCAGATGAGTACCATCACATCAACCCATGCTGAATCCAGTGAGGTGCAGATCAGTACCATCGCATCAACCCATGCTGAATCCAGTGAGGTGCAGATGAGTACAGTCACATCAACCCATGCTGACATTTTGGTCCTCTCACACCCATCACAGCAGGTCTGTCCACTCTAATGACAACAACACAGTCAGTCCAGCTTATCTTTCTTTTCACACTGTGCACACTATAAATTAGCTTCACTCAAAGCAATTGCACAGTAACTTGGGATAACATGACTTTCTTTATAACTGTTTGGTATGGGAGAAAGAACAGAGTAAAAAAAGGCTTTTTAGCATAGATATGGATAACATGCACTGCCCATGAAAATGGCAGCCGTCATCAACCAAGCCACAGACCCGCATTCCATGCGGAGCTCATTTCTTTCAGTTAGTGAACCCCTGAGGGTCGTGTCTGTCTAAATACCACACTCACATTTGTGCTATGGTAACACGTAATTTATACACCCCTTAGGTAAGAAAAGTAGACATCCATATAACATAAACTAAAAGAGTCACTCCTCCGAAGACAGAGTGTGACACCCATGTGGCATGGAGATCCATAATGGCCACACACCACAATTCTGTCGCCCTATGAATTCCCTCACCAGCCTGCCAATGGCTGGTACACATGTATGTATCACAAGAACCAAAACATACTGCTGGTGAGTGGTAAGTTACCATGGTACCCACAAACTCCTGATGATCACCAAATACACATCTGTATCATGCAGGTGCACAGCTCCATTCAGAACACAGTGGGGTTATTCTTACAGAGATGATAACCATCTTGGCTTAACCATAAGATAAGAGTGTTTTACCTTCCTGCTCCAGTGATGGTTCCTCTGCAGCTGAATCCTGCTCTCTCTCCATCTGCATTGTGCTCATCTCTGTCACACACAATGCTAACAAAATGTACCACCATAAATACAGGTGGACATGCTCAAAGACCAGAGGATAAACACTTTTTATGTCACAAGGACACAGCTGAAATAATGTTCCCATGCACATACACAACACAACAGCTACATACATACATACGTATACAGAGAGCCAAGAACATGTACTTACAAAAACAAGCACATTATTCTCACAGTTTTTCATACATACACTCTTTAAACATCCACAAACAGGCCTTCCCAAAGGCAATCAGAGCGTGCACACACACACACACACACACACACACACACACACACACACACACACACACACACACACACACACACACGCATCAATACCTACACACACATAATTTGCACATGCAATGACTATCAACCAAACTGTTCTGCATAAATTAAGAATGGATCATACCTGGAAAAAAACAATCAACCCTTAATGTTGGGAGAACAAAAGACACCATCAAAAAGAAATTTAGAATATAAATATGTAGACTTCTGGAAACAGTAAAACAAACAAAAAAAAAGTATCTTGAGACAATACTTTTACAATAAAATTACAGAAAACTACAGACTAGAACCATACATAATAAACGTTGAAAGCTTTGAGCAGAGACGTGATCTCAGCAAATTTTGCATCAGCACTCATGACCTACAAAAACTGAACACTGGGAGAGAAGACAGACAATGCTCAGCATGTGGTGAGGTCAAAGCTGAAACTCATTTTCTGGACAGCTCCTCAAGATACGCGCGGCTATGAATGAAGCTAACAGAACAGCTATCAAAAGACAGGCCAAACCCAAACTTGCAGAAACTGTGCCCCAGTGAAATGCCAGGCAACGACGACCTACAGATTCACACTGCCAGACATGTTCATGATTGCATGAATTTGAAAATATGATAGTGGCTCCCTACATGGGCCCAAATTACTTATGGTCTATCAATTAACGATGATGTCTCACAATACCATGCTGTTTCTGTAGACCCTTAAGGGTTCTTGTGACAGTCAAAGTCTGAGTCTGCCAAGATGACACCTATACATTCACACTATATCTCTATCCCTATCCCCTTCATCAAGGCCCACACCAGGTCAAACATCTACAGGGGTGAATCCTGCAACAGAAACTGAGCGGGAAAATATAACATATCAGTCACAGGTGACAGATAGAAAAAGAAACATGACACATCACCACAGAGATGACATAAAACAGACAAACATGGCATACATACACACACACACACACACACACACACACACACACACACACACACACACATATACATCTCTCTCTCTCTGTATATACAGAAATATATATATATATATATATATATATATATATATATATATATATATATATATATATATATATATCAAGAATAGTACTAAAACGCGCCTAATAAAATTTTTAAAGTGCTCAACCCCTTGGGGAGCAACATCTGTTAAAATAGTATGGTAAAAGGAAGTTTTAAAAATCATCAACAGATCTGTTTCGAGCGCTGGCTCTCCTCAGGATGGTGTTGGGTCGCCTACTGCCGGTGTTATTGGCCTAATGTTACTGTTTGCACGTGCAGATTGGCTGCACGTGTTGTTCAGTTTTTCAGGTTGTTTACAGTTCAGGGTGCGTTTGCTGACAACGATTTCCATTTGTGCCTGCAGTTGTTTACTATTTCTACTTAAGTATTTAGGGTTGCTAAGTATGGTTTGCATAGTATTAACCATTTTTCTGTTGAACATAGGTTGCATCTTTTTGAAACATCTTTTATGTCCATCTTTGTGGTGGTATGTCAGGTTTGTTCTATGTCATCTTTGTGGTGGTATGTCAGGTTTGACATACCACCACAAAGATGGACATAACAGATGTTGCTCCCCAAGGGGTTGAGCACTTTAAAAATTTTATTAGGTGTTTTAGTACTATTCTTGATAATAGCTCCTCGAGTTGAGCACTTTGGCCTAATGAATTTCAAAATGGAAGAAATCAATTTTAGACAATCAACAAAAAATATACCATTCTCCAACCCGCAATTCTACTTAAAAAGGTTAATAGAACAAAACTGAAAAATTTGTACGAAACATGAGATGGAAAGCGTTTTTCTTCCTGAACCCAAATGCAAAAAAAGAGGACAAAAAACACATATGGCTTCAAATCATGGCGATCTCCACCGGCCATAGATGAAATGAAATCTTTCGAGGATAAAATGAAAAGAATGA
>JADBJO010007525.1:0-22500 GCA_016801955.1 Conus betulinus | reverse complement strand
ACATTCACACAGTATTTGATAACACACACAGTGTTTGATAACACAGATCAATGACCCAACATACGCACAGTGTTTGATTACACAAATCAATGACCCAACATACACACAGCGTTTGATTACACAGATCAATGACCCAACATTCAAACAGTGTTTGACACACAGACCAATGACCCAACATCAACACAGTGTTTGATAGCACAGATCAATGACCCAACATTAACACAGTGTTTTAGCACAGAGCAACGAACTAACATTCACACAGTGTTTGATAACACAGATAAATGACCCAACATTCACACAGTGTTTGATAGCACAGATCAATGACCCAACATTCACACAGTGTTTGATATCACAGATCAATGACCCAACATTCACACAGTGTTTGATATCACAGATCAATGACCCAACATTCACCCAGTGTTTGATATCACAGATCAATGACCCAACATTCACACTGTGTTTCATAACACAGATCAATGACCCAACAATCACATAATGTTTGATAACACAGATTAATGACCTAACAATCACATAATGTTTGATAACACAGATCAATGTCACAACATTCACACAGTGTTTGATAGCACAGATTAATTACCCAAATCACACAGTGTCTGATAACACAGATCAATGACCCAACAATCACCCAATGTTTGATGACACAGATTAAGAGAGGACAGGATAAGTGTATTGACCTTTTTTCCACAACTGGCCTTAATCAGAGTCTTTTACCCAGGTGCATGTCACACAAACCACTTCAGGGCACCACACATCACAAGAGACGTGTTGCATTGGCGGGGCTGCCCTCTCAGGAAACCATGCCAGTCAGCCTAATGCTGTTCCTACACACACACACACACACACCACAGACTGACCAAAGCCAGGGATTGTGTCTGACCTTCCTCCTCCACACACACATACACAGACACGCCCACACAGATACACACACACACACAGAGACACACACCCACACCCACACTCACAGAGGCCAGGGAGTGGGTGGCCCCTTCCTGCAGGACTTGGGACTCCACCTCCAGTACTCTGTCCCGTGACGGCATGGGGGTGGAGGTGGCCGACGGTGCTCTTCGCTCACGCTGCATTGTGGGTCGGGCTGGACGGTGACTTCTGGGGGAAGCCGGCAGCTTGACTGGAGTTTCCTCCTCCTGGTCCATCTGACCAATCAAAAAAATGGAAAGAAGTGGAAATACCATATCTGATTTTTCGTCCTTTCAAAGGTAAGTTTTCTTTTGTGTGTGTGTGTGTGTGTGTGTGTGTGTTTTCAGTGTGTCTATTTATGTGTGCATGTGTGTCTTTAAACTTACCTGAGGGGGCACAATCTTAACCCAAGAGACCAATGGAAAAATTTGGGATGTCACAGCTTTAATATGCTCTTCTGAGGGAAGTCAGTCATCCACAATTTAAGGGGGATAACTCTTATTTAGATAATTTTCTTTATTTTGTGGTTCCAGCTGGCTTTACCCAAGTTGATCAGACCTTACAGTACAGTCAGGTTGGTGAGCTGATAAAGAAAAAGATATGAATGCAGGATTTACATAGCATGCAACAATGTTGACACGCAATAACACCTGGGTGGATGTCCACACATCGCACAGGCGTACTGAAGTCACAGGTAGTGTAGAGAGGTATGTCTGGATTACATGTACTATTAGGTACATGCACTGACATGCTGCATATCTGTAGAAGAATGTTTGGGTGTGGTGGGAAGGATGCAAATTGAGGATACACAATGAAATACACATCTGAAGCAGTTTGTGTTTGGACTTGGTGGGACAGAGGCAGTAGAACTAAATATAATCCAATGAGATGCACATCACAGGAAGGGTGTTACGCTTGATAGGTTTGATGCAGCACTGGGTAAGCACACTGAGGTACATACCTTTAGAGGCATGTTTGGGTTTGATAGGTCTGAAGCATTACTGGGGACATAAGTACATACCAGTGGAGGGGTATGTGAGTTTGATTTGTTGGATTCAGTACTGGGGACATACACCAAGTGGAGGGGTATTTGAGTCTGATAGGTCAGATTAAGTGCTGGGAATGTAAATGGGATACATACCTAAAGAGAGGTGTTTGGGCAAGTGTTAATGAAGTACAGAGGATGTCCACTGAGCTATATACCTGTGGAGGGTGTTTGCATCTGACAGGTTTGATAAAGTTTTGAGGATGTCACTAAGGTATATACCTGGGGGGCTGTTTGGGCTTGGTGGATTATCATGCAGCACTGATGGTAGCAACATATTAATTACCTGCAGTGGGGTGTCATTGGGCTTGGCAGGGTGGATGTGGTATTGACACACACTGAGGTCCATATTTGCAGGGGTGTGCATTTGGGTTTGGTGGATTATACGCAGAACTGATGGTAGCAACATAACAAATACCTGCAATGGGGTGAGTTTGGGCTTGGTGGATTATAATAATGCAGCACTGATGGTAGCAACATATCAAATACCTGCAGTGGGGTGTCTTTGGACTTGATGGATTAAAATGCAGCACTGATGGTAGCAACATATCAAATACCTGCAGTGGGGTGTGTTTGGGCTTGGTGGATTATAATGCAGCACTGATAGTAGCAACGTATCAAATACCTGCAGGGGGGGGGGGGGGGGGGGGGGGGGGGGGGGATGCAGAACTGTTGGTAGCAACGTATCAAATACCTGCAGTGGGGTGTGTTTAGGTTTGATGGATTATAATGCAGCACTGATGGTAACAACATATCAAATACCTGCAGTGGGGTGTGTTTGGGCTTGGTGGATTATAATGCAGCACTGATGGTAGCAACGTATCAAATACCTGCAGTGCAGTGGGGGGGGGGGGGGGGGGGGGGGGGGGGGGGGGGGGGGGGGGGGGGGGGGGGGGGGGGGGGGGGGGGGGGGGTTTGGGCTTGGTGGATTACAATGCAGCACTGATGGTAGCAACATATCAAATACCTGCAGTGGGTGTGTTTTTGGGCTTGGTGGATTATAATGCAGCACTGATGGTAGCAATGTATCAAATACCTGCAATGGGATGTGTTTGGGCTTGGTGGATTATAATGCAGCACTGAAGGTAGCAACATATCAAATACCTGCAGTGGGGGTGTCTTTGGGCTTGGTGGATTATAATGCAGCACTGATGGTAGCAACATATCAAATACCTGCAGTGGGGTGTGTTTGGGCTTGGTGGATTATAATACAGCACTGATGGTAACAATGTATCAAATACCTGCAGTGTGTGTGTGTGTGTGGGGGGGGGTGTTTGGGCTTGGTGGATTATAATGCAGCACTGATGGTAGCAACATATCAAATACCTGCAGTGGGGTGTGTTTGGGCTTGGCGGGGCGGACATACTCGTGCTGCCAGTAGACCTCCACCTGGATGGTGCCCAGACTCTGCTGGCGGTCAGGGGAACTTGGGGAGCTGTCCGGGGCCTGGTGCACCAGGGGGTAAGTCCCTGTCAGCTCCCGGTCATGGCGCAGCGTCATCAGGGGAATCATCGCCTTGCCCAGGTAAGACGCCTCTTCAGGGTCCGCATCATCAAACACGAAGATGTTGAGATGCTGGGCAGACAGAGAGGAGAGAGGTAGACATGACAGTGTCAAAGTCAGAGATGTGGGAGATGGGCAGGGAGAGAGGAGAGAGACATGACAGTGTCAAAGTCAAAGATGTGGAGATGGGCAGGGAGAGAGGAGAGAGGAAGTCATGACAGTGTAAAAGACAAAGATGTGGAGATGGGCAGGGAGAGAGGAGAGAGTTAGACATGACAGTGTCAAAGACAAAGATGTGGAGATGGGCAGGGAGAGAGGAGAGAGGTAGACATGACAGTGTCAAAGACAAAGATGTGGAGATGGGCAGGGAGAGAGGAGAGAGGTAGACATGACAGTGTCAAAGACAAAGCTGTGGAGATGGGCAGGGAGAGAGGAGAGAGGTAGACATGACAGTGTCAAAGACAAAGCCGTGGAGATGGGCAGGGAGAGAGGAGAGAGGTAGACATGACAGTGTCAAAGACAAAGCTGTGGAGATGGGCAGGGAGAGAGGAGAGAGGTAGACATGACAGTGTCAAAGACAAAGCTGTGGAGATGGGCAGGGAGAGAGGAGATAGACATGACAGTGTCAAAGATGTGGAGATGGGCAGGGAGAGAGGAGAGAGTTAGACATGACAGTGTCAAAGATGTGGAGATGGGCAGGGAGAGAGGAGAGAATTAGACATGACAGTGTCAAAGATGTGAAGATGGGCAGGGAGAGAGAGAGAGTTAGAGTTAGACATGACAGTGTCAAAGATGTGAAGATGGGCAGGGAGAGAGGAGAGAGTTAGACATGACAGTGTCAAAGATGTGGAGATGGGCAGGGAGAGAGGAGAGAGGGAGAGGTAGACATGACAGTGTCAAAGATGTGGAGATGGGCAAGGAGAGAGGAGAGAGACATGACAGTGTCAAAGACAAAGATGTGGAGATGGTCAGGGAGAGAGGAGAGAGGAAAGACATGACAGTGTAAAAGACAAAGATGTGGAGATGGGCAGGGAGAGAGGAGAGAGATAGATATGACAGTGTCAAAGAAAAAGATGTGGAGATGGCAGTGAGAGAGGAGAGACTAAGACATGACAGTGTCAAAGATTTGGAGATGGGCAGGGAGAGAGGAGAGAGGTAGACATGACAGTGTCAAAGACAAAGCTGTGGAGATGGCAGTGAGAGGAGGAGAGAGGTAGACATGACAGTGTCAAAGACAAAGCTGTAGAGATGGGCAGGGAGAGAGGAGAGAGGTAGACATGACAGTGTCAAAGACAAAGCTGTGGAGATGGGCAGGGAGAGAGGAGAGAGGTAGACATGACAGTGTCAAAGACAAAGCTGTGGAGATGGGCAGGGAGAGAGGAGATAGACATGACAGTGTCAAAGATGTGGAGATGGGCAGGGAGAGAGGAGAGAGTTAGACATGACAGTGTCAAAGATGTGGAGATGGGCAGGGAGAGAGGAGAGAGTTAGACATGACAGTGTCAAAGATGTGAAGATGGGCAGGGAGAGAGAGAGAGAGAGTTAGACATGACAGTGTCAAAGATGTGAAGATGGGCAGGGAGAGAGGAGAGAGTTAGACATGACAGTGTCAAAGATGTGGAGATGGGCAGGGAGAGAGGAGAGAGGTAGACATGACAGTGTCAAAGATGTGGAGATGGGCAGGGAGAGAGGAGAGAGACATGACAGTGTCAAAGACAAAGATGTGGAGATGGGCAGGGAGAGAGGAGAGAGAGAAGACATGACAGTGTAAAAGACAAAGATGTGGAGATGGGCAGGGAGAGAGGAGAGAGATAGACATGACAGTGTCAAAGACAAAGATGTGGAGATGGGCAGGGAGAGAGGAGAGAGGTAGACATGACAGTGTCAAAGAAAAAGATGTGGAGATGGCAGGGAGAGAGGAGAGACTAAGACATGACAGTGTCAAAGATGTGGAGATGGGCAGGAGAGAGGAGAGAGGTAGACATGACAGTGTCAAAGACAAAGATGTGGAGATGGGCAGGGAGAGAGGAGAGAGGTAGACATGACAGTGTCAAAGACAAAGATGTGGAGATGGGCAGGGAGAGAGGAGATAGACATGACAGTGTCAAAGATGTGGAGATGGGCAGGGAGAGAGGAGAGAGTTAGACATGACAGTGTCAAAGATGTGGAGATGGGCAGGGAGAGAGGAGGAGAGAATTAGACATGACAGTGTCAAAGATGTGAAGATGGGCAGGGAGAGAGGAGAAAGATACAGTGTCAAAATCAAAGGTGTGGAGATGGGCATGGAGAAAGCAGAGAGGCTGGATCAGACACAATAGTGGGGAGGCAGGTTATATATTAGTGTGTGTGTGCATGCGCATGTGCATGCATGTGTGCATGCGTGTGTGTGATCACAATAAAAGAACTACATGGCACCAACACTTCAGGGACAACAATGATGAAACAAACTAGTAACAAACATTCCCAAGGCTAGAAAGCTGCTGAACTGAGTATCTTGAATTAGGTTCATAAACATGACCCACTTCAGCTGTCTGCCTTAACCATCTCCAATGCACCATCCAGCCACCCCCTCCTCCACTCCTCTCCCCTCTCCTGCCCTCCTGACAAAGCCAGTGAAGCCATGTGATCACTCACAGCTACAGACAGGTACTGGTCAAGGTCAGCTGTCATGGGCACAGGGTAGGTTTTGTGGTCGTGGAACTCAGGGTTGTTGGAGTTGCGCACAATGACGGTGTCGTGGTCACTGTAGTCAAAGAACTGATAGACGCAGTATGTGAGGGCTGTACATCTGAAATACACATTACCTTTCGATCAGAGCTTAGCAGACATACTCTAGCAGGTACCACTGGTGTGAAAACTATGATAGTGATGCACAGGAAACTCACCAAACCAACAATTTGTGCATGTAATGTAGCAACACAACAGTGACAGATTTATACTTCAACTGCACAGGACTTTAAACAGAAAATAACAAGGCTAGAACTCTGTGTGTTTTAACAATTTTTGGACATGCACTTCTACCCTCAATGCATGTCTGATGATACATGGTTACCCCTCCCTACACACGTAGACACTCAGATACACACTCACACACATACACTTACACACACACATACACACACACACAGTGCACACAAACACACATACACTGTCTCACACACACACACACACACACACACACACACACACACACACACACACACACTCACATGCACACTCACACAGAAACTAAAAATTACCAGGTCTGCGTGCTTTGAGCTTGGAGCACTTGATGATCTTGATGTGCAGCTCATTGACGTTGTCCAATGGACGCCGGGCGGCCTCTTCATCCAGGGCCTGCAGGTCCTCTTTCATCTGGCGTTCGTTGGCCGTCAGGTAGCCCAGCGCCTTGGTGCGCTCCTGGAACCAACAGAAACCTCCACATCCTCTGCACTCTACTCTGAAACGTCTGCTTTCACTGTCATGTCAGTCATTTCTCCTGGAACCAGCACAGACCTCCATATCCTCTGCCTTCACTGTCATGTCAGTCATTTCTCCTGGAACCAACACAGACCTCCACATCCTCTGCCTTCACTGTCATGTCAGTCATTTCTCCTGGAACCAACACAGACCTCCACATCCTCTGCCTTCACTGTCATGTCAGTCATTTCTCCTGGAACCAACACAGACCTCCACATCCTCTGCCTTCACTGTCATGTCAGTCATTTCTCCTGGAACCAACACAGACCTCCACATCCTCTGCCTTCACTGTCATGTCAGTCATTTCTCCTGGAACCAACACAGACCTCCACATCCTCTGCCTTCACTGTCATGTCAGTCACTTCTCCTGGAACCAGCACAGACCTCCACATCCTCTGCCTTCACTGTCATGTCAGTCATTTCTTGTGGATCCACCACATCCCATGATGATCTTTTAAAAAAATAACTTCATGATTACTCTTTTGATAACAAATCTGTCCATAATCACAATCATCTGCTTTACAATTAGACTCCTTGACAGTGGTGAACCTAAATTTCATTTTCATACAGGCTATTTGGGACGTTTTGAGAGCTGAGATACATTTGATGGCCTTGCTCCATTGAAGGTATATGCCCTTGCCGAGCACTTTGATGTGAGCCCCCAGAGTTTTAATGCCATGTTCTTCAGCTTCTGTTGTCTGTGAGTGTGAAGACCTTGGTAAGAGACTGTCCAGTGAACAAGACGGTGGATAATTCAGCAGCCCAAAATAGAGCGGAGCAACAACTCAAAATAAAGCGGAGACTGCTCAGGTGATTTTTTGACACCTTCAAACTCTGTGGCAAGGGTTCATAAACACTTCAAAACAAAAAAATTAAGGACTTGCTAAGGACTTTCAATACAAGGTTCAAGAAATGCAATGAAGAAAATATGAGCCTTTATGCATATTCAGGCTGCTTCATAAAGTCACTTTATCAGAATCTGACAAGTGGACAATTTTTGTCAAGTATGAAATGAACTAAACTTTTTTCTGTACATATATATATATATATATATATATATATATATATATATATATATATATATATATATATATATATATATAATCACTTCTTTGAGTAATGTGATTTTCTCACCAAAATGTAAATTGCTCGATATTCGTGCTCTTGAAACCACTAAAAGAGTAAATCTTGAGGACTTTAAATGTTCTTGAATTGAACTCCTTAAAAATCAAGGACTTCTAAGGACTTCACAGGATGTGTATGAACCCTGAGCACATGATATGACCAAGAATTTATTTCGGACTGAATCCTGGTTCTCTGACTCAAGGTGAGTGACCACAGCGGTGTTTCCAACATCAGCATTGTAGGAGAAAGGCAGTAAAGAACTGCAGGTTTTTGTCATTTTCTTCTTAAAAACAACATTCTAATTACTTAAATTTGTCTGGTGATCTGCAGTCATATGTATGTGCTGGGAGTACATGCATACACAATGAGAACATTTTTTACATGTATATGCACTTCTCAGTCAACACACACACACACACACATACACACACACACACGCACACACACAGAGACACACACACACACACACGCACACACACAAAGACACAGACACAAACACATACAAACACACACACATAAACACACACACACACACACACACACGCACACACACACACACACACACACACACACACACATATTCAAAGAGACACTTTCACAATCAAGCAAAAAAGCATGTATACACATACACATATGCGCACACACACACACACACTCTCTCTCTCTCTCTCTCTCTCTTTCTATCACACACACACACACTCTCTCACACACATACACACACACACACACACACACACACACACACACACACACACACCACACACACACTCACATGCACATACACACACACACACACACACACACACACACACACACACACACACACACACACACACATACACACACACACGCACACACACACACATACATACACACACACATACACCACACAAACACATGCACGCACACACACACACACACACACACACACACACACACACACACACACACACACACAGGCATACAAGTGCACACCTTGTACAGTCTCAGAGCCTGATCCATGGGCACACGTAGTCTGACCCAGTACTCCACGGTGCCGTACCCCACGCCTGTCTCTCCATCGTTCACACCTGATGACATCACCACCACAATATCAATGCACCACCCTTACTGACACCCAATGACATCATCACCACCACATCACCCTTAGTGACACCTGATGACATCACCACCACCACATCGCTGCAACACCTTTAGTGACGCCTGAGAACATTATCACCACCACATCACCGCACCCCTTTAGTGACACCTGATGACATCACCATCATCACATCATCTTTAGTGACACCTGATGACATCACCACCACATTAATGCACGATCTTTAGAGACACCTGATGACATCACCACCATCACATCATCTTAAGTGACACCTGATGACATCATCACCACCACATCATTGCACCACCTTTAGTAACACCTGATGACATCATCATCACAACATCATTGCACCACCTTTAGTGACACCTGACGACTTCATCACCACCACATCACCTTTAGTGACACCTGATGACATCACCACCACCACATCACTTCACCACCTTTAGTGACACCTGATGACATCATCACCACCACATCACTGCACCACCTTTAGTGACACCTGATGATATCATCACCACCACATCACTACACCACTTTAGTGACACCTGATGGCATTATCACCACCACATCACTGCACCACCCTTAGTAACACCTGATGACATCACCACCATCACATCACCCTTAGTGACATCTGATGACATCACTATCATCATATCACTGCACCACTCTTAGTGACACCTGATGACATCACCACCACCACATCACTACACCACCTTTAGTGACACCTGATGACACATCATCACACACACACTGCACACCACCCTTAGTGACACCTGATGACATCACCACCACCACATCACCACCCTTAGTGATATCTGCTGACATCACCACCACCACATCACTACACCACCTTTAGTGACATCTGATGACATCCACCACTACCACATCACTGCACCACCTCTAGTTAATCTGATGACATCACCACATCACTGCACCACCCTTAGTGACACCTGATGACATCACCACCACCACATCACTGCACCACCCTTAGTCACACCTGATGACATCACCACACCACATCACTACACCACCTCTAGTGACAACTGATGACATCATCACCACCACATCACTACACCACCCTTAGTGACACCTGATGACATTATCACCACCACATCATTGCACCACCTTTAGTGACACCTGATGACATCACCATCATCACATCATCTTTAGTGACACCTGATGACATCACCACCACCACGTCACTACACCACCCTTAGTGACACCTGATGACATCACCACCACCACGTCACTACACCACCCTTAGTGACACCTGATGACATCACCACCACCACATCACAGCACCACATTCAGTGACACCTGATGACATCACCACCACCACATCACTACAGATCTTTAGTGACACCTGATGACATCATCACCATTACATCACAGCACCACATTTAGTGACACCTGATGACATCACCACCACCACATCACTACACCACCTTTAGTGAAACCTGAGGACATTATCACCACCACATCACTGCACCACCCTTAGTGACACCTGATGACATCATCACCACCACATCACAGCATCATGTTTAGTGACACCTGATGGCATCATCAGCACCACATCACTACACCACCCTTAGTGACACCTGATGACATCATCACCTTATCACTACACCACCCTTAGTGACACCTGATGACATCACCACCATCACATCACAGCACCACATTTAGTGACACCTGATGACATCATCACCACCACATCACTGCACCACCCTTAGTCACACCTGATGACATCACAACCACCACAGCACTGCACCACCCTTAGTCACACCTGATGACATCACCACCACCACCACATCACTGCACCACCCTTAGTCACACCTGATGACATCACCACCACCACATCACTGCACCACCCTTAGTGACACCTGATGACATCACCACCACCACATCACTGTACCACCCTTAGTGACACCTAATGACATCACCACCACCACATCACTGCACCACCCTTAGTGACACCTGATGACATCACCACCACCACATCACTATACCACCCTTAGTGACACCTGATGACATCATCACCATCACATCATCACCACCACATCACTGCACCACCTTTAGTAGACAGATATCAGCATGGGGGAGATAGTGCTGTTAATGGAATGACTCACCATGTCCTTTTAATCTACACATGAATGCTTGTGGATTCACAGATTCACACCATCAGTCTGCAGGTATGTCCTTAGGTCGTAGTCCATATTCTGATCAAGTTTGCTTTATAAGGCTCAGTGGGTTTTTTTTTGTTTTTGTTTTTTTGTTTTTTTTTTTTCAAAATTCTGATAGGAGAGAAATAAGCAGAACAAATAAGAAACAGACAAAACACCAACAAATGTGGGATGAACACAATCTCCTACGTGAGGGTAATGATAAGGAGAATGTGAATACCAAGTGCTGTACATATAACAAACAAACAAACAAAAATTAAAAAAGATAAAATATTATAAAGGAGTAATAAGAGCCCAATGCAGCAAGAGGCACTCCTCACTCCTCTATTTTATCCTGCATACAGCTGGTACAGGGACTGTCACATAACAACCTCCCCCCTCCCCAGACTCACTTCCCCATCCCCACCCTTGAGTTTAGAGCAGCTGGATCTAGTCTGCAGACCACACTGTTGTCATCAGTCCTTCCTCTGTCCTCTGATCCCTCCAGTGTCTCTCTGTGACCTCTGACACTGTCTGCAGACCACACTGTTGTCATCAGTCCTTCCTCTGTCCTCTGATCCCTCCAGAGTCTCTGTGACCTCTGACACAGTCTGCAGACCACGCTGTTGTCATCAGTCCTTCCTCTGTCCTCTGATCCCTCCAGTGTCTCTGTGACCTCTGACACAGTCTGCAGACCACACTGCTGTGGTTAGTCCTTCCTTTGATCCTCCCAGTGTCTCTGTGACCTCTGACATAGTCGGCAGACCACACCGCTGTTGTGTGATCAGTCCTTCCTCTGATCCCTCCAGTGTCTCTGTGACCTCTGACACAGTCTGCAGACCACACCGCTGTTGTGATCAGTCCTTCCTCTGATCCCTCCAGTGTCTCTGTGACCTCTGACGCAGTCTGCAGACCACACCGCTGTTGTGATCAGTCCTTCCTCTGATCCCTCCAGTGTCTCTGTGACCTCTGACGCAGTCTGCAGACCACACTGTTGTTGTCATCAGTCCTTCCTCTGTCCTCTAATCCTGCCAGTGTCTATGTGACCTCTGACACAGTCTGCAGACCACACTGCTGTGATCAGTCCTTCCTCTGTCCTTTGATCCTCCCAGTGTCTCTGTGACCTGTCACACAGTCTGGCCAGGTGTGGCATCACATGTCGTGGTCAGAGTGGGCAGACTTAGAGGGCGTGTTCTTAGGTCCCAGTGCCACAAGGACAGTTCTTTGTGAAGGTCAGTTCCATCCACTTTCTGTCTCTCATACATACAGAGGAAGAAAAGTGTATGTGGACAAGGTTTGTCACACACACACACACACACACACACACACACACACACACACACACACACACACACACACACACAAATAAATGACAGACAGACAAACATGCAAACACATTCTTGTACACACAGGCACACAGATACTTGCATGTACACAGAAACACTGTGACAGCACTCAGACCATGGACATGATCTGATCTGAGGTTTCATCAAACACACACACACACACACACACACACACACACACACACACACACACACACACACTGACCTGTGAGTGTGGCCAAACCATGGATGCGACCAGAGGGTTTATCAAAGAGATCTCTGAACACCAGCTGGCAGGCGGCCACAGTGCGGAATTCCTGGCCAAATGTCTGGTGAAGCTCCAGGGTGCAGGTTTGCTGTCAGTCACACAATCACATGTCAGCTCTTACACCACCAGGACTGACATAAACTTCATTCCATGCTGCTACCAAAAACGTTTATCTAGCATGTTACACGTACAGAGAATGTAAAGCTGTGGATTTGGTTTCTCCATTATGGCTAAATACAAGTGACGAAAGTGCCTTTTTTTTTGTACTGTGCTGTCCTGTGAAAAACTAGAGAGAAGCTCATTCTGTCTGAAGATATTATCAAGAACCGTCTTCAAGAATTAATTATGCATGGAATCTGTCACTGTCTTTGCACAGAATGCTGAAATTCAGGGAAATAGTGACCTCTCTTTGTTCTGCATTAATTCTACTTTACTAATTTAGCTGATTCTCTGTATTTAGTTCACCTATCCCTTCATGATAGGTTGTGGTCTACTTGTGAATAACACATAAGCAACTAACATTCAGCTCTGCCCATATACACTGAATCACATCGTACAATGAATAAACCATTCACATGAATATTGTTTTATGGCTGTTCTCACAAGAAAAAGAAATGATACATGTTACAGCAAAGAAATGATGTTGAGAGAACTGCTGTCAAAAACTCAAGCAGAGCGCACACACACACACACGCACACACACACAGAACTGACATACACATCATTTAAAACAAATCAACATAATAATCTTGGTGCTGTTACATCAAAAGGAAAAAGAACAGGGGAATAAATAGATGAATTAAAAAGTGAGTAAACATACCACTATTGCGCATTTCTGCATACTTACCTGTCCAAACAAATGCCTTATCCCCATTGGCAAGGTTTATCGCCCACACATCAGGATTCTCATAAAAAAATGAAAATAGAGAGTGGGAGCTAACTCCACTCAACCACTAAGCCAGCATGAGTGATCGCCCTTATTGAACTTACAACATTGAAATCTAATGGACTGAGTTCAGTTCTCTCCTTTTCCTTGGAGAGAGAACACTTACCTTCAACTGGATGTGTTTGTTAAAGGCAATGTCCCTTTTGTATAGTTGCAGGCCACCTGAAGTTTGCAGTGTTTGGTGGCACAGTCCCTCAGTGTGTTAAATCAATTTGATTAGGCTCACTATAATGGCCTTAGTTCCACTCTGGGACTTGAACTTTTTTTAGCCCCTCTTTGTAGGCTGGGTTCTCAAACCCCATCTTATTCCAGTTATCAGCTGTGTGGCAAAGTGGTTAGTGTTGCAGACTTCTCACTGGGAGGTTGTGGGTTCGATTCCCATCAGAGCCATGTGGGATTTATCTGCCACAACCAGCTCCCACCCAGAGTTGAGTTTGCTACGGGCTCAACTGGGAAGAGTGGGACCACACAACTGAGTTTCATCCACTAAATGGATGCTTCTCTGAAAGTGTTGTTCAAATTTCCTGACTAATACTGCTGTTTAAATGATTACCGACCAGTTGCCCTCACATCTGTTGCAATGAAATGTCTTGAAAGAATTGTCCTCGGTTATGTTTTAAAAGATACTACACAGTACCAAGACCCGTTTCAGTTCGCATACCAAAAGAACAGATCAACAGATGATGCCACACTCACACTTCTCCATCATGCTTTTTCACACCGAAAAAAACCTGCCTCCTTTGTACGCATTCTCTTTATTGATTTCTCATCAGCATTCAACACCATACAACCACCACAACTCATAACATAAATGTGGGTAACAAGCTCATTCTTTGGATAATTGATTTTCTTACACAGAGGACACAGTCTGTTCGATATCAAAGTGTTGTTTCGTCTTCCAGAGTCATTTCAACTGGCGCACCCCAGGGTACTGTTTTATCACCAGTGCTTTTTACTCTGTACACAATGATTGTTCAGGAAGTGATTCAACTTTTGAACATTAAATATTCAGATGACTCAGCACTTGTGGATCTTTCCAACTCTGATTCTGTTTACTTCAAGGAGGTTCAAAGATTTGTTGACTGGTGCGATCATAACTATCTTGATCTGAATGTAACAAAAACGAAAGAAATGTTGATTGATTTTAGAAAGAATCCAAAAGCTGTACCACCACTTTTTATCAAAGGTGCTGAAGTAGAACGTGTTGAATCATACAAATATTTAGGAACTTTTATAGATAATAAGCTGAATTTTAAATCCCATGTTGAGTATGTCCACAAAAAATGTCAAACCAGTTATATTGTCTTCGCAAGCTGCGATCATTTCATGTGAATACTGACATTCTTCGGACATTTTATTCATGCTTCTTGGAATCTGTTCTAACTTTCTCATTTATGTGTTGGTATGGTGGGTTGACTGTGAAGAGCAGAAATGTGCTTGAGAAAGTGGTGAACGTGGGAGGAAAAATCGTTGGTGAGAGACAAAAAAAAGTCTGAGTGAGCTATACAGGTGCCGTGTTGTTTGTAAAGCGAAGAAGATTGCGTGTGACCAGACCCACGTTCTTGCAAATCAGTATGACCTTCTTCAGTCAGGACGAAGATATCGATCGGTTTAAATGCAGAAGTGTCAGATTTAAACAAAGTTTTTTCCCCTGTCCATTGATTTCATGAACCGAGAAGATGTTTAATTGAAATCCAAATTCCTCTATATGAATGTATGTCATATGTGAGAAAATGGTAATGTGATTTCTCAAATTGAGATAATAAAGTTTACTTGACTTGACTTGACTTGACTTGATGTGTCTGTATCTCTTGGGCCGGGTTGATGCCAGGATATTTTATGAAAGTAAACATATAGTACAGCCCTGTCATGTAGTCTCGGGAATGGAAATCCGTAGCATCATCTTCATCATCATCATTCTCATCAATCACCATTAAAGAAAAAAAAAAAAAGTCTCTAATTCTGTGGCCCCTTCATGCTCTGCTCTTATGGGGATCTCAGTTTCGATATCCTTTCCATGTCTATGGCCTTGGTTTAATTCTGATGGGGTCACTGGTACTGGCAAGTTCTTGGGGTTGTTGTTGTTGATTTGATGATGTCCTCCAGAGGGAGAGCTCTCTCACACCGGCTCTGCGACTAAGCAATTATTGTAATCAGTAGGGGGCTTAGTAGGTGGTATCCTGTGAATGTTGGATCAGAACAGGCACCACTGAACACCATCTAAGTGACTCAGCAGCAGTGCAGTGTCACTTCCATCTGATGATCTGACACTGACAGCTCCCTGTGGATTGCTGGTGCTGGGGCTGTGGGGGGTTGGGCTGGGCTGTGGCTGTGGACATGGGGGGTCGGAATGAGCGATGAGGGTGCAATGCCACTGAGGTGGCACAGAAGATAGAACAGCACACATGCACACAACTGGCACTACCCAGGTAGGCAGCCAGTTGTGTATACGGTTGTGGATTGTCAGAACCTAAAATCTTTGGCAAGGTGCTTCATAAATGCCATGTAATTATCATTATCATTATAATCATTATCATTATTATTGTCACGGATCACTTTCATCCTGAGACAAGTGACAAGGCACCAAGTTAGAAACTTTCAAAGGGAGTGAACTCTCATGGTACTGGACACAGTCATTTGGTACAAAGGATTCATGGCCAAACTGTCGTTATAGAGCAAGTGTTTGTGTTTGTTACTGACTCATTCACTGACAGTTTTGCGGCTTGTGGACAAACATAGTTCAAGTCTTGCAAGTCTGGCCGAGCTGGTGAAACTTTGTTCCAACCCCATACCTCCACAGCCAACTATCTGTCCATGTGGAGACATCTGAGTATTAATAAAGCACATATTTTTACCCTTTACATGATCTCAGTGATTTTCATGATCAAAGGGTACTATATCCTCTTATGTATGGGATCTAAAACAACCATTAACACACCCTGCATTCTCTTGCTCAACTTCTGCATGCACTTTTCAAGCTTTTCATCCAGCTCTTGTTTGAGGAATAGGGGAAAACACACATCTAGCTTTTATGCACACCTTTTTTTTCCCCTGATGAAATTTTGACTGTCTACTCAAGCACGGCTTTAAGGCAAGAGACTCACCTTCTGCAGGTAATGAAGGAAAAAGTCATCCACCTTGACGATGTACTGGGAGGTGAAGTCATACGCAGGTCTGAAAGAGAACCTTTTATAATAAATCTACTAAATCGTCATTATAATCATTAACAGTAAATCTGCTCAAAGCAATTTACAGAAAAATAACTCCTGCCACCATTGATACACACTCTTATTAACATAGTGAACAGATCTAAAGAAACAGTGATTCAGGTCATAAGAGGTAGTCACAGTTGCTGCAAATAGGCAAATTAAATTTTTTAGGTTAATTTGAAGCATTTCATAGAGTCACAAGTGTCACAGGGTACCTGCCATTTTGTTCATACTGAGTGGCCTGCCATTTTGTTCATACTGAGTGGCCTGCCATTTTGTTCATACTGAGTGGCCTGCCATTTTGTTCATACTGAGTGGTAAATAAAAGGAAAACGCCTGTGACTGCATAGCTTTCACTTCCATTAAGAGGTTTTCAGCTGTTAAACATCAGACGCATAATATTCCACATCCTTGCACTGAAAGTCATTTCACTGGGCCATCCTCTAAAACATCTACTTGCACAACAAATCAATATTTAACACAGCTGTCCAAATACTAACATCTGCTGGTACCCACCGTTGTGGCACTGTAGTGAGCGTCATGGATTCCTGGCTACGAGGTTGTGGGAATAATTCCCATCAGAGCCTGTCTATCTGTGGGATTTTCCAGCTCATGACTGCCCTCTACCCAGAGTGAAGTTTGCTGTGGGCTCATTTGGAAAAATGGAACAATGTATTTCAGGTTCATCCACTTTATGAATGCACCTCTGAGGGCGTCTTGAAGTGCCTGACCAACATTGCAGGTGTCTGTATTCCTTGGGCCTGGCTGATGCTGGGATATGTTAGAGTACAAGACAGAACTGCCCTGTCATGAAGTCCAAGACCAAAATGGAACACCAACAGGTGTCAACAGAATAAAAAAAAAACCCCTCACTTAAGCCATCTACAACATGTGCGGACTGATTTCAAATAACTCACCAGGAGCCATGCATAACAGGTGTGGACTGGATTTTACACCAATCATCTGAAGCCACAGCAGCAGGTGTGGACCTGATTTCAAATAACTCACCAGGAGCCATGCATAACAGGTTCTCCGCCATCAGTCACTCCATTTTGAAAGGTGTTGACTGGATTTTACACCAATCATCTGGAGCCACAGCAGGTGTGGACCTGATTTCAAATGACTGACCTGGAGCCATATACAACAGGGCTGGACTGGATTTTAAACGACTCACTTGGAGTTACATACAATAAGTGTGAACTGGATTTTAATCGACTCACATATGGCAGATGTGGACTAAACGACTAACCTGGAGTCATGTATGACAGATTTGAACCGGATTTTAAACGACTCACCCAGAGTCATGTATAACAGATGTGAACCAGATTTACAACTCACCTGGAGTCATGTATAACAGATGTGTACTGGATTTTAAGCAACTCGCCTGGAGTCATGTATAACAAGTGTGGACTGGATTTTAAACGATTGACCTGGAGTCATGTATAACAGGGGTGGACTGGATTTTAAACAACTCACCTGGAGTCATGTATAACAGGTGTGGACTGGATTTTAAACAACTCACCTGGAGTCATGTATAACAGGTGTGGACTGGATTTTAAATGATTGACCTGGAGTTGTGTATAACAGGTGTGGACTGGATTTTAAATTACCCACCTGGAGTCATGTATAACAGGTGTGGACTGGATTTTAAGACTCACCTGGAGTTATGTATAACAGTGTGGACTGGATTTTAAAAATGACTGACCTGGAGTCATGTATGGCAGATGTGGACTGGATTTTAAATGACTCACCTGGAGTCATGTATAACAGGTGTGGACTGGATTTTAAATGATTGGCCTGGAGTCATGTATGTCAGATGTGGACGGGATTTTAAAAGACCCAACCGTAGTCATGTATAACAGGTGTGGACTGGATTTTAAATGACTCACCTGAAGAAATGTAAAGAGGTGCAGACTGGAATTCAAACTACTCACCTGGAGCCACGCATAACAGGTGTGGACTGGATTTCAAATTCGAAGAACTCCCAAGTACAGAACAGTGATGGCTCTTCATCTCCAATATGCCGAACTGCATCCTCTGACAAACTGACCTGCAATCATTGGCATGATGGATCATTTACAGATCATCTATAGAACTGATTTTATACTTCTTTTAATCTTGATCATTTTTTTATTCATGTGTATGTTTGCATCTAAGAATACTGTGTGTCCTATGAGTACATGTGTGGATGAATATACACAACACATCCTGAGTATGCATGACTGTGTGTGTGTGTGTGTGTGTGTGTGTGTGTGTGTGTGTGTGTGTGTGTGTGTGTGTGTGTGTGTGTGTGTGTGTGTGTGTGTGTGTGTGTGTGTGTATGTGTGCGTGTGTGTGTGTGTGTGTGTGTGCACGTGCGCATGTACATGTGCATGTGTACATGCATGTGTCCTTGCCTGTGCACTTATCGGCACATGTCCACCTGTATAGCTGATTTGCATACATGTTGCACATGTTCAAATATATCCCTAAAAAAACTGATATGCATACATGTATTGCACACGTTCAAATATATCCCTAAAAAAAACAAAAAAAACTTGTGTGATACAGGGAAAGAGAGAGAGAGAGAGAGGGAGTGATACAGGGAAAGAGAAGGCGAGACAGAGAGAGAGAGAGAGAGAGATAGAATCTGAATCTGAATCTGAATCTGAAATCATTCTTGATAGAGAGAGAGAGAGAGAGAGAGAGAGAGAGAGAGAGAGAGAGAGAGAGAGAGAGAGAGAGAGATGTGAGGTGCTGAGAGGTGTGACCTTAGTGATGTGGATTTCAAAGAGGTTTTGTCCTCTCTCCAGTTGCAGGGTCTCCTCCAGGTCGACACTGGACTCCACCTGACCACACACCACTCAGCCATGAAGAACTGACCACACATCACTCACCCCCCATTAAGAACTCACCACACACCACTCAGCCCATAAAGAACTGACACACACCACTCACCCCCCATGAAGAACTGACCACACACACCACTCACCCCATGAAGAACTGACCACACATCACTCACCCCATGAAAAACTGACACCACCACTCAGCCCATGAAGAACTGACACACACCATTTGGCCTGTGAAGAACTGACACACACCACTCAGCCCATGAAGAACTGACACACACCACTAACCCCATGAAGAACTGACACACACCACTCACCCCATGAAGAACTGACACACACCACTAACCCCATGAAAAACTGACACCACCACTCAGCCCATGAAGAACTGACACACACCATTTGGCCTGTGAAGGACTGACCACACACCACTCACCCCATGAAGAACTGACACACACCACTCAGCCCATGAAGAACTGACACACACCACACTCAGGCCATGAAGAAACTGACACACACCACTCACCCCATGAAGAACTGACCACACACCACTCAGTCCCATGAAGAACTGACCACACACCACTCACCCCATGAAAAACTGACACCACCACTAACCCCATGAAGAACTGACACACACCACTAACCCCATGAAGAACTGACCACACACACCACTCAGCCCATGAAGAACTGACCACACATCACTCAGCCCATGAAGAACTGACACACACCACTAACCCCATGAAGAACTGACCACACACCACTCGGCCCATGAAGAACTGACACACACCACTCACCCCATGAAGAACTGACCACACACCACTCAGTCCATGAAGAACTGACCACACACCACTCGGCCCATGAAGAACTGACCACACACCACTTGGCCCCATGAAGAACTGACACACACCCACTCAGTCCATGAAGAACTGACCACACACCACTCGGCCCATGAAGAACTGACCACACACCACTCAGTCCATGAAAACTGACCACACACCACTCGGCCCATGAAGAACTGACCACACACCACTCAGTCCATGAAGAACTGACACACACCACTAACCCCATGAAGAACTGACATACACTACCCGTCCAATGCCTACAACTCATGCGACTGCAACACCCACATACACACATACTGCACCATCTATGCTTAATACATAGACCTACATGACTCACTGTATCAGCACACATCACAGATACCAACCCACACAACACATTTTATTGAACACATTTGACGGGCTCCCCAAACCAGCACAACCAAATGAACATTTTACAAACTCTGAACACCAACCTACCTACATATTCCAGTGTTTCACCATGGCACAAATACATACGTCTATACATGGCAGTAATCACTGCATTTAACACATAGGATTGCCAATATTTCATGTCACATCCAATCAGAAGTAGAGAGCCTCCTACAGCTGGGAATCACACTCAGACATTTCAACAAAGAGATCAAAACATTTACCTTTTTTTTCTCCCCATGGCATGAATCTGTACAATGTTTATGTTCATGAGGTCTGCAAATAAAATCTTTACTTGCCCAGTGACTGAGAAGCATGTCCTCAGCATACGACAGTCAAAAAAAGGATCCCAAAGCTGATTGCATTCTTGATCAATTTGACTTTACAAAGGACACTCATCTTCATAAACTGGGAGTTATCTTTTCTCCTTGCTCTTGTTTCCTCTTATGCAAATTCACCAAAACATGCTTCAATGTGCTTTTGTACCCCTTGATTTTCCCCCTGGAGGTATAAACTCCTTTAAATATGGCAGCAGGAGATTTGATATCTCTACATATTTTCAGGATGCGGAAACACTGACTTTGCACTGTAAACTTATAACGTGAACATAACGCACCCTCACTGCACTGGTGTGTCACACTGACACACAACATACTGCACGCTGCACTTTCATACAATGTCCTAACTACCCAACACTGACACAAACATACTGCACGCTGCACTTACATACAACGTCCAAATTACTCAACACTGACAAAAACATACTGCATGCTGCACTTACACACAATGTCCAAATTTACCCAACACTGACACAAACATACTGCACGCTATACAATGTCCTAATTACCCAACACTGACACAGACATACTGCATGATGCACTTACATACAATGTCTAAATTACCCAATACTGATACAAACATACTGCACGCTGCACTTACATACAATGTCCTAACTACCCAATACTGACACAAACATACTGTACGCTGCACTTACATACAATGTCCTAACTACCCAATACTGACACAAACATACTGCACTTTCATACATATCCAAACTACCCAATACTGACACAACATACTGCACGCTGCACTTACACACAATGTCCAAACTACCCAACTCTGACACAAATATACTGCATGCTGCACTTACATACAATGTCCAAATTACCCAACACTGACAAACATGCTGTATGCTGCACGCTGCACTTTCATACAATTCCAAACTACCCAACACTGACAAAACATACTGCACGCTGCACTTAAACCAAATTAACCAATACTGACCACAACATACTGCACTCTGCACTTTCATACAATGTCCAAAGTCCAAATTACCCAACACTGACACAAA
>JADBJO010007524.1:99853-102353 GCA_016801955.1 Conus betulinus | reverse complement strand
CTCTCTCCTCTCTCTCTTCAAAATGAACTGGATTAATGTATCATCTGTTTAACTCGTATTTTTTTGGGGGGGAATGAATATTACGATATTTGTTGTTGTTGTATGTCAGTAGATAACGGTTTTTTTTGTGTGTTGTTGCTTGTGTTTTAAACCTCCTGTATGAGAGAGTGGTGGGTGGTGGGAATGGACTATTTTTCATACTGGTTTTGTTCGGTTTTGCAATACCATAACTGTGTTTGTGACCTCTTGCCCCTTTCCTATCTTTCTCCCTCCTCCCCCCCAACCCCCCCCCCCCCCCCACCCCCCCCCCCCCCCCTCCCCCCACGCACCACCACCCCCCCCCCCCCTCCTTCCCATTTTGTACCTTGCCTGTGTTCGGCCACAAAACGCCCAAGTGTACAATAACTCCCTTCTGCGATCTTAGCTCCTCCTTGTTCTGGGAAAAAAAAAAACCTCAAACTTTTTTTTCTCTGCAACAACTTACAAATGTACCAGATTTTTTTTCTTTTGTTTTCTTTTCTTTTCTTTTTCATGATCCTCACCACCACGATCATCAATCAGATCTTTATAGATGCTAAACAGCAGCAGCTGGAGCTTGAGGGGCACACCTCAAGTGTTCAATCCCTGAACACCCCTGGAGACATGTAGGGCTCTGTCCTCCCCTCCGACCCCCCCCCCCCCCCCCCCCACACACACACACATACACCTCCTTCTACCACCACCAACACCCCATCATCACCACCATCCCTGCTTTTATCTCTCCTTCCCCGTCCACTTTTTGCCCATCCTAAGAGAGGGAAAAAAAAAAAACACACACACACACACACAACACGCACGCACGCACGCACACACACACACACACACACACACACACACACACACACACACACACACATCTGTCCAATCGTTAAACGTTGCGGTGGAACTCACCAAAAACAGCTCGCTCCACCAGAAAGGTATCCACGACTAACACATACCGCGGTAAAGAAACCCTGGATCGTTTGGCTAGTTTTCACCTCAAGTGGGGGGCGGGGGGGGGGGGGGGGGGGGGGAGTAGTAACTGCCGCACCCCTGCCTACCTCCCCCTCCCTCCACCTCGTCCCTCTGCCTCCCCCTCTCCCCCCGTCCATTCCCTCTCGTCTCCCTTATCCGTATTTCTATTTTCAGGAAACACAAACAAACCGTAAAAAGAACTCCACACGTAACGCAACCTCCCCGCTGCCCTGTGAAGTGAAAAGCCAGGGGGCTGTGTGCGTGGAGATGAGAAGAATCACTCGCCCCTGAAGGTACAGGAATAGAGCCAAGTTGTACACAGACAGAGAGAGAGAGAGAGAGAGAGAGAGAGAGAGAGAGAGAGAGAATGACCCTGTGGGGGGAAAAAAAACTAACAGAAGAAAAGAAAAAGGGCCAATCAGCATAGCATTGGCGTAATAGCACGAGCAGTGATTATGAGATGAACGATTACAGCAGTTGTACACACTCTCTGTGAAACAAGAGTATCGGCTGGAACAACTGTGAACAAGCACGCTTTTTGTCAGTATAGGCCTGCGTGGTGATCTTCACCAGTCTGGCCAGCTTCAGCTTAGTTGCTTTTACCGTTTTATTTATTGATGAAATGAACGACGGAACTTAATCCGTGTTTGTCTGTTACCGTAAGATTTCAGCACCTGATTGTTTGTTTGTTGTTAACCGTGTTGTGGGGGGGGGGGGGGGGGGGGGGGGGGGGGGGGGGGGGGGGGGGGACAAGTATCAAAGAAACAACAAACTTAATCTTTGTTTTGTCTGTTGTTAGGGAAAAAAAAAACAAGTATCAAAATAAACAACAAACTTAATCTTTGTTTGTTTTAACTGTTGTTAGGGGGGAAAAAAAAAAAACAAGTGTCAAACTAAACAACAAAAACTTAATCTCTTGTCATTTGAATTGTGTTTAGTGCACACTTTATCGTTTTTGCACGATGCCTGCACACTGTCCCGTCTTCTCTCTATGGGGCACTGTAGGATTTAAAACTTGTGTATTTTTGTACTCCCAGTTCTTATGGAACAGGGAGTATTTTACAATAGGAACGAAGAAAAATGCTGTCTGTGTGTCTGTCTGTCCGTGGTCAAAATGTGTTCCACTCGCTCCAGACAAATCTGCTAGACCGATCTTTCTGAAAATTTGTCGATATGTTCATCATTATGGGTCACGGATGATGCCCGATGTTTTATTTTACCAGAATAGCCGTTACTAACGGCTGTAAATGATGATTTTATGATGTACAGTTTAAGCAATAACGGTTTATAAACTTAAATGTAACCAAAAATCTGTAAGCTTCCCGGTTGAATAGTGGTTAGCATCCTCGCCTGCCATGCGGGCGACCGGGGTTCATTTCCCCGCAGGGGGAGAGATTTTTTTTTTTTTGTCTTGCAAACAAAAGTTCTACCGCCAAAAGGGGAGAAAGTGCTTTTGTGACTGATATGACTATATATATATATATATATATATATATATATATATATA
>JADBJO010007524.1:72353-74853 GCA_016801955.1 Conus betulinus | reverse complement strand
GCTGGGGCGTAGGGGGCAGGGTGAGGAGGGTGAGGTGGTTGTTTCCGTCCTGGTGGCCGATGTGATGGCGAGGAGAGATGGCCGTGCAGACGGGCCTGCAACTTCCCTGGGGAGAGGCGCGTGGGCAGCAGGGCGAGGGGAATGCCGGGAAGGACTGGGCGTGGTGGGTGTGGTGGGGCTCTTCTCTGAGCTTCCCTGGTCTGGATGCGCGCCACCTCCCCTCTGTCCCCTCGATGGTGAGGAGGACGAGATCGCAAGGCAGACAAACACTGGCCTTGAGACCTGTCAGGGGGGTGGAGTGGGGAGGGAGGGGGGGGGGGGGGGGGGGGGGAGGGAGGGGAAAAAATACCAGGGATTGATGACTTGGTGAATACAGCTTCCTTCATGCACACAATGCCGTGTCCATCCTAGCGAGCCTGACTGCTGGTCCGCCGTCACCGTCACGCCTGATCAGCCAAACATATCACCGCATGTTTAAAAAAAAAAAAATCGAAAAGATCAAAGACGACGTTTCAGTAGTCTGTTTTGCTGTCGCTGACTTCTGTTTATAGATGTGTCTATTAACACATATATCACTGCTGATGGTTAACTGTCGCCCACGCTGCGTTGTCTCACGCGCACAGTCCGCCTAACGCATGCTTTTCACAATGGGGGTTCTTATTCATTTAATTGACGTGTTTATCTATGTCCTTTGCTCTGTTCTGAAGTAGTGGGGGAGGAGACTTTAAAATCACGTAAGAACACCGAACTTAGGAATTGTGGCTTCCACGAAAGGAATCAAAGTATGTAGAAACACCATGTCCATGAAGTCGCACCGTAACAGTTTCTCAGAGATGCGAGTCTGTCTCCAGTACTTCACACTGTGAGTCCAGCAGACGTCAAGATCACGCGCTGTTGAAGCTCTCCTCGTCATGGAGGGATCGCAGCTCGCTGGCTGGACTAACCCTGTTTCAGAACAAGGTCACAGTGACCTCCAGAACAGCAGCAGGCCTGGCTGTCATGTTGGCCAGTGACTGGCTGACTGGCCTCACAGTTCCCAAAGGAGACCGTGAGACGTCAGGCCTGCATCACGTAATGGAATATTCGTTAACTTCGTGAGTGTAGGTCGGTCATCTTTGTGTTAAATACTCGTCTTTTCCCGTAGGTCTAGATGGTGGGCAAAGCCCCGGTTTCTCTGAACACACCTTGGCTGAATGCCAGTCACAAGCGCTGTCTCAGACCTCGGTGACAGGGCATTTTGCTGACATGAGAGACAGGGAGTCGAACAGAACTCAACTGCAAAAGACCTGCTCACGAAATGACAGGTCGCAAGAACTCCGGTGGCAGTTCCCAGGTAATACAGACTTCGGCCTACAGGAGTCAGTAGTTGTGGTATGATGAGGAGGGGCTGTTAGTCTCATGGACTGCACAAGGTGTTGAGAGACATCATCATCCCTGGTGTCCATCCCCTTAGTGACACCGTCCAAAGCAGTTCGTTGCTCACTGTCCGACAGCAAGGTGACCGTCCGAATCCTGCTCATGGAGACCTGTGGAAGGGAAACCCGAGAGCTGTGCAGAGACTTCCCAGCAGTGGAGCCTACTGACTCATAGGCTATGTCGTCACCAACACGACGTCACACTGCGGAGGTCAGAGCCGGCGTGTCAGAAAGACGGCCAGTTGACCTGGGCCACTGGCCAGCGTTCCCAGTGACACGACCTGTCCACGTAACCCACAACAGCGCGGTTACCCCACAAGTGTATTACGCGCACCTTCCACTAGAGGTGACGGATGCACACTCTCCATTCTGGTGAAAAATAGCTCCCTTGGTGAAGCAGTTTAGAGGGGCAGCTTTGTCACATGGCCTAGGAGTAATGAGCACACAGTTTCTTTCCGTCAGTTATTGAAAGACTTCGGGTGACCATGTATCAGCTGAATATTTGACCCAAAATTATCTTCAAGACATGTTGATTTGGGATTTTGAAGTAAGCTTTGTTTGAAACCTTTGTTATGAGAAGGATGAATCAGTAGATGTCTACTGATGTAGTAAATCGGCCTTGGAATTTGACATGAAAAAAAAAACCATGTAAATTATTCCCAGCCAGGAAAGGAAAAGATTTCACGTTTGGAGATATTTTTCCACACACTTTCACGAATGGAGCTGTACAGAAAGTACCCACCACTTCTACTCCCACGTCTGTCCATGTCAGTCTGTAGCAGTGGCCGCCCATTTACTGGTGCTGACGGACGGAACAGTCACAATAAACAACCACTCCCAAACCCGTTGCTGTCTGGGAGCAAAGACCTTTTACCAGCCAGTACGGATATTGATCGGCGTCATTCGACTCACGCGGGAAGAGACTTCCCCACAAAAAAAAAGCCCCCAACCCTGAACTCAGTTCCTTCTCCCCCTTCCCTCCCCAACACACCTTCACCATGCACAGAACTGGGCAGACACACGCTGAAGCAGAACTACCTTAGTCTGGAACCAGTTTCTCAAGAAAGCCGGTGGTCGGTGTTTGG
>JADBJO010007524.1:64853-67353 GCA_016801955.1 Conus betulinus | reverse complement strand
TGTCTTGGGCACGGCATGGACGATGCATGGCGGAAGCTGTCTTTTTCCTTTCTGCCGCCTGTAGCCCTCCCTGAACTAAACCAGGTACCCATGTACTGTTGGCTGCACAGAAAGGGCTATCAAAAACGGGGGGGGATGGTTCCCATGTGTGGCTGGAACTCACGAACCTCACCCATGCAGCCAAACGCACTGACCATTTGACTGCGGGCCCCTTTCTTACTTACGAATGCATAACGTGCATTTTCCTTGTTTCACCATGGCGCAGTTTATTTCATGAGTGGACAGGTATGTTTAAGAAACATACATCTGTTTTCATCGAGTCCCCTAGGCTTCTGCTGCATCAAATACTTTCGAAAATAACAAGAGCAACCCACTGAATTCAACTTCATTGAGGATTTTAATATTTCTATAACCCCACCCCCCACCCCCACCCCTGTTGTCGCTGTTGTTGTTGTTGTTGTTGTTATCTTTCGTACAACTCTCAGACAATCCTGAAATCAAACTTGATTTTGTTGAACAGAACAATCCCAAACACCTGTGAGCATTTGTTGTGACTTCATATTACGTACCAGCACTTTTCCTTCTCCACACTGAAAGATGTCCTCCTTTCTTGTGAACTCTTTACGTTGGTCTTATCCAGACTGACGGGTCAGATTAAGTCTAGCTAGCTTCCTGCTTCCCGAACATTGAGTTGATTTTGCAGCCGAACAAGAAGCATACAGCGTACAATAGTATGACGTCGTCTGTAACAAATTGGGGGGGGGGGGGGGGGGGGGGGGGGGGGGGAGACTTCAACGGCATCCGGAAAGAGCCACACTACATCCTGTGTCTCTTCCCTTTAATGAAACTTTAGTCACTACTTCGTTTGTAAAGAATGAAAATAAGTGGAAGCTCAAAAGGCAGCCTTGTTTTCACTCTTTATAATATACAATAGTGGAGCGTTCTGAACTGAGGAGCTATGTTTTGATATCGTGTGATGCATGTGTGCTTGAAATCCTGGAGTTAATAAGTGATACTGGTTGATGAACTCTCTCTCTCTCTCTCTCTCTCTCTCTCTCTCTCTCTCTCTCTCTGTGTGCGTGCGTACATGGTTATGTGCATGCGTGCGTGCACACGTGTGTGTGAGTGTGTGTGTTGTGTGTGTGTGTGTGTGTGTGTGTGTGTGTGTGTGTGTGTGTGTGTCCCCAAACAGAGAACGATGAAGTGACGATTTGATGATGTGTGTGTGTGTGTGTGTGTGTGTGTGTGTGTGTGTGTGTGTGTGGTGTGTGTGTGTGTGTGTTCCCGTCCAAACAGAGACAATCAAGTGACGATGGTAGATGTCTTTGTGTGTGTGTGTTGCAGTTTCTACAACCTGGACAGCACGGACTATGACCGCGTCAACCGTACCTGTCCTCGCTGGTGGAGAAAGCCTTGCTGGATCTGGAGTGCTCCTCTTGCCTGGAGATAGCCGAGGTTGCTTTCTTTATCTGTCTGTCGGTCTGTCTGTCTGTCTGTATATACATCCGTCTGTTGTATCTCCTCGGTGCAGCAAAAAAAGCTTTGATGAAACTCTGGAGTGTTCCTCTTGCCTGGAGAGATAGCCGACGTTGGTCTGTCTGACGGTCTGTCTGTCTGTCGGTCAGTCTGTCGATCGGTTGGTCTGTCTGGCTCTCTCTCTCTCTCTCTCTCTCTCTCTCTCTCTCTCTCTCTCTCTCTCTGTATATACATCCGTCTATTTGTACTGCTAAAAAAAATTTTTTTTTAATTTAAAAAAAAAAATATATATATATATATATATAAGCCTTGATGGAACTTTGAGGTGTTCCTCTTGCCTGGAGTTTGCCGTTGTCTGTCTTTGTGTCTGCCGGCTTGGGCTGTCCGCTTGCTTGTCCGTCTGTCTGTCTGTCTGTGCATGTTTGTCTGTCTACAAATCAACAGATTTATGTCTGACGGAGACGACTTTTCATGAAATTGGAATGATCATACTGCTCGGGAGATTTTGGAGGTCTGTCTGGGGTTGCTCTCTCTCTCTCACTCTCTCTCTCTCTCTCTCTCTCTCTCTCTCTCTCTCTCTCTCTCTCTCTCTCTCTCTGTCCTTCCTGTCTGTTCACTTGTTTGTCAGTCTGTTTGTCGCCTGGTTTATACTCACCTGTACGTCTCCCTCATCTGCCTCTGTTTTTACCCTGCTCTTCTAATCTGCCAGCCCCCACCACCACCACCCGTTCCCTGTCTCGCCTCCGTCTGTCCCTTCTGTGCCTTTTCCTCACTTTCCCTCTCTGTCTGTCTCTTAAAAAAAAATTTTTAACTCAGAAAAAACATCTCTCTCTCTCTCTCTCTCTCTCTCTCTCTCTCTCTCTCATTGTCTGTCTGTCTGTCTGTCTGTCTGTCTGTCTGTCTGTCTCTCTCTCTCTCTCTCTCTCTCTCTCTCTCTCTCTCTCATATGTTTACACATAGTGCAGCTAGCCCTCTTTAGCTATGACAGATCAGTGCATGTGTCTGTGTGAGAAAGACGGTTTTT
>JADBJO010007524.1:7353-59853 GCA_016801955.1 Conus betulinus | reverse complement strand
ACTGTGTCAGCTTAGTGCCTTATTAACAGACTGTGTCAACTGACTGCCTTTATTAACTGACTATGTCCGCTGACTGCCTTTATCAACTTACTGTGTCAACTGACCGCCTTTATCAACTGACTGTGTCATCTGACTGCCTTTATTAATGACTGTCAACTGACTGCCTCTATTAACTGATTGTGTCAGCTGCCTTTTTTTTAACTGACTGTCAGGCGACTGCTTTTATTAACTGACTGTGCCAGAGACTGCCTTTGTTGACTACCTGTGTCAACTGACTGCCTTTGTTTTGACTGTGTCAGTTGACTGTCTTTGCAGACTGACTGCTTTGTTGACTGTGTCAATAACTGCTTTGTTGACTGACTGTGTGGACTGACTGCCTGTGTCATCTGACTGCCTTTGTTGACTATGTCAACTGACTGCCTTTGTTGACTGACTGCTTTGTTGACTGACTGTGTCAACGACTGCTGTGTCGACTGCCTGTGTCAACGGACTGCCTTTGTTGACTGTGTCAACTGACTGCCTTTGCTGACTGACTGCTTTGTTGACTGACTGTATCAACGACTGCTGTGTTGACTGCCTGTGTCAACTGACTCCCATTGTTGACTGTGTCATCTGACTGCCTTTGCTGACTGACTGCTTTTGTTGACGGTGTCAACTGACTGCCTTTGCTGACTGAGTGCTTTTGTGAACTGACTGTGCTGACTGTTGACAGTGAGCTGGCCACACGCCTGCCTCTGGAGGTGAGCCCTTACTCCTTCGACTCGGCGCACACCAAGACCCACCTGCTGCTGCAGGCCCACTTCACGCAGCTGACCCTGCCCTGCACCGACTACAACACCGACACCAAGTCCGTCCTGGACCAGGCCATCCCGTATCTTACAGGTAAATGATCGACCATCCGTATCTTACAGGTAAATGATCGACCATCCGTATCTTACAGGTAAATGATCGACCATCCGTATCTTACAGGTTGTGATCGGCCATCCGTATCTTACAGGTAATGATCAACCATCCGTATCTTACAGGTAATGATCAACCATCCGAATCTTACAGGTACTCATAATGATCAACCATCCATATCTTACAGGTAATGATCAGCCATCCGTATCTTACAGGGAATGATCAACTCTCCATATCTTACAGGTAATGATCAGTCATCTGTGTCTTACAGGTAATGATCAACCATCAGTATCTTACAAGTAAATGATCTGTCATCTGTACCTTAAAGGTAATGATCGACCATCCGTATCTCACAGGTAATGATCAACCATCCGTATCTCACAGGTAATGATCAACCATCCATATCTTACAGGTAATGATCAATCATCCGAATCCTACATGTAATGATCAGCTATCTACATCTTTTACATCTTCCTTTTCTTGACTGATAGCTAAGGTGTTAGGGCGTCAAAACGTTCCGATATGTATGACACCATTTTTTTTTCCCTAATGCAACGTGCAGTCTAGACCTGTTCAGATTTGTCAGCAGTTTTTCTGTCATTCTGTGCACAGCGTAAAGGTCTTAGATCTCCTGTTGTCTTATAGACTTGAGCACATTCAAAATCTGTTATCTTTCTCTAGAATCAAGTATATTAAGATTCTGTTTCCATCTTTCTCAAAGGTCTGTTAGACAGAATCAGATAAGTCAACACCCCACATTTTGGTAGACTTTTCCTTTTTTCGTTTTCAAGAAGAAGTAACTCTGAAGATGCATTTTCTGTAAAAAGAAAAAGAAAGCCACACAAACGCGCGCGCGCGCGCACACACACACACACACAACACACACACAGACACACACACACACACACACACACACACACACACACACACACACACACACATGTATGGAACAGTTTTGCTTTCTACACGGAACTTGAAAGTCTATATGGGGCATACAGGAATGGACATAGAATAAGAGTAGGTAAATTTTTGCCCAACCCCATCAATCCCATCAACCACCTTTCCACCGCATCCCTCAACTGCCCCCCCCCCCACCCCCCCCCACCCCACCCCCCAGCCCTCACCTACCCCCAGCCCTCACCTACCCACCCACCCACCCTCTCTGCCCCTGCTTCAGCTTCCATTGCTGTCTGCTGTCCTCTGTGTTGTCCACTGAAGGACTTACTCTGTGTGTGTGTGTGTGTCTGTGTGTGTGTGTGTGTGGTGTGTGTGTGTGTGTGTGTGTGTGTGTGTGTGTGTGGTGTGTGTGTGTGTGTGTGTGTGTCTGTCTGTCTGTCTGTGTGTGTGTTGCAGGCCATGCTGGACGTCAGCGCGGACCGGGGCTGGCTGGTGACCTCCCTGCAGGTCATCCTCCTGCTGCAGATGGTGGTGCAGGGCAGGTGGTGCCACGACTCCTCCCTCCTCACCCTCCCCCACCTCGAGCTCTACCATATGCCCTACTTCAGGTGGGTGTGACCTCTTATGCTTTTCGTTCAGTGACTTGCGCTGCTGCTACTGCTGCTAAAGTTCTTCATGTGATGGATAAATGGGAATAATTCTTTTGATTTTTTTTTTTTTTTTTTTTTTTTTTTGGGGGGGGGGGGGGGGGGGGGGACCCAAATGTGGAGGAACATAATGTCTTTCAAGTGTTTATATATCCTGTTCAAATAAAACGTAGGTTCTACAATCTGAATGTGATATCGACACTGTTTGCCGTTTGCAAACTTGGCAACTTAAAAACCAGCCAGGAGAAGACGTTGCATGGTCTGTGACGTCACCAGATTTGACGTTTACACCGTCACAGACAGGGAACAGAGACTAAAAAAAATGATGTCAGACAGACCTGACCTTGATACAGCCACAGACAGAGATGAAAACGATTGTAAGAAAGACGTCTTAAACTGGAGGGAGTGTTGGTGGGGCAGGTTGGATCGTGTTGCCAGCGAACAGTGTATTGGTCATTTTACAGGCCCCAGAAGAGTAAGGGGGGCGCGGCGGAAGGGGAGCGTGGACGTGCCCAGCACCATTGAATGCCTGCCGGAGCTGATGGCAGCCTATGACCGCAGCCCGGAGTTCCTGCACTCTGCGCTGGGCGGTGAGCTGCCCCACAACCACATTGATCAGGTCTGTGTCTGAACTCTGTGTGTGTGTGTGTGTGTGTGTGTGTGTGTGAGTGGATGTGTGTGTGTGTTTGCGTATGTGTGTGTGTTTGCTTATGTGTGTGAGCGTGTGTGTGTATGTGTGTGAGCATGTGTGGGTGTGGGGGGTAGGGGTGAGCGCACGTGTGTTTGTGTGTGTGTGTGTGCGTGTGTGTGTGTGTGTGTGTGTGTGTGTGTGTGTGTGTGTGTGCGCGCACGCACATTTATGTGTGTGTGTGTGCGCGTATGGATGCTCATGCGTGTGTGTGTGTGTGTGTGTGTGTGTGTGTGTGGAGTGTGTGTGTGTTTCATACTGGCGGATATGAGGGGAGTATTGTTCTGAGTACCTTTTATGCTTGTTGTTTGTAACTTCTGTAAATGACGTATTTGTCGCCGTTTCTTCACAACGTTTTTGTGTTTGGCATTGTGTGTGTTTATGTGTGTGAACATGTGTATGTGTGTGTGTGTGTGTGTGTGTACGTTGATGCGTACGTGTGTGCATGAGAGAGAGGAAGAAAGAGAACAAGAGGGAGGGAAGAGGCAAAGCGAGTGAACAGGAGAGAGAAAATAAAGGGAGAGGGTGGAGGTGGAGAGGGGATGGGAGAGAGGGAGAGAGTGCATGTGTATGTATGGTATATGTCTTGTGATTGAATATGTATATGAAGAAAGCAAGCATACAGTTTATGTTTCTGAAAAAAAGAAGATACTATGGGGGTATTGTCTCCTGTCTGCATGGTTTACAGGAACAGTGACAACGTCCCGTGCCTCCATTCTGGGATGCCTGGTTCCAGACAATGTACAGCTTTAGCGTAGATGTTAGGAGACTTGACGATCACTTTCTTAAATCTTTCAATGCTTTTCTTCTTCCTTTCTTCAAGGTTCAGCTTGAGCGAGATTCTTTGTGCAGGTGGCTGTTTTCAGTGCCACCATTATGAATCGAAAAAGATGCATTTCAGCTTGAAGGAGATTCTGTGACGGCGTTAAAGTCGTCTACGTGCCGTGTTCGCTGGCGTGTGTGCTTACATGTGTGTGTGTGTGTGTGTGTGTGTGTGTGTGTGTGTGTGTGTGTGTATGTGTGTGTGTGTGTGTGTGTGTGTCTGTGAGGCAGATCTGCCAGGTGTTGGAGCGACTGCCCAGGTGGGAGGTACAGATGAGCGTGAAGGGATGGTGGGAGGGGCAGTCGGAGGAGATTGCCAAACCCGTCAACATCAGCAACAACGGTAAGGCTTCCCAGTGTTCATAGAAGAGTCACAGCGTATCCTCTCACAGTTTAGCCCCAGGCTTTGGAAAGACGGGTGCCGAATGGCTTCATGATATATGATCGTTAGCACTTCAGTTTTCGGACTGCTGAACTCAGAAAGGAACAAGTTTGAACAGACTCTGCAATGTCCTGTCACCTGAAAGCAGGCCCAGCCCCCTTCCAAAACATCCGCACATTTACAAGGAATGATTGTCATGTCTCTCTCTGGCTCTATGACGGAGCAGCTATTGTCGCTAGTAGTGGGGTTAGTAGGCGGTATTCTGCGTTTGTTGGATCAGAACAAGCGCCAGTGAACACCAGTGAAGAGACTCGGCAGCAGTGCAGTGTCTCCTCTGGTGAGGTGCCCCCTGATGACTAGACACTGAAAGGGTGCTCGCTGTGGATTGCCTGTGTAGAGGCTGTGACGGGATGGGACAGGCCGAGGCTGAGGCTGGGGGGGGGGGGGGGGGGGGGGGGGGGGGGGAGTTAGCAGCAAGGAAGAACTGGCAAGGAAGAGGAGACAGCGAAAAAAAAAAAAGTGGAATTATGGAGCATGACGTCATTGTATTCTGTCCAATCCCATGCCATACCTACATTGGGCTCACAGTATCTTGAGCTGTCTTTACTCTTTTTTTTTTTTTTTTGTTTAACAAGGTCTGTGCTAATTCCAGAGCACATTATTACAGGAAACCTGCGATATATATATATATATATATTTTTTTTTTTTCACTGGATGTGCAAATGGAAGCTGAGCTCCAACCACTCGTCATCATGACAGAGAAGAATGCTGCATTCATCGGTGGCCAAAGAGGGACAAACGTAGTGAAAGTGGACAAGTACAGTCCTGTTTGTATGGACTGTGCATGCGTTCTCACTCGTCCAGACCATGTCTTTGTAGAAATGTATGATTGGGGAGACTGTTCTCTTTCAGCCACTAACTGCCCATCATCATCCAATTTGCGGAAACAGTTTTGCTCTGTAGTGCCTTTGGCTGACCCATTTACTCATACGATTTTGCTGTATACTGTAAACACGTTTGGCGAAGAAATGATGAAGACAACAAGAATTTGAAAAAAAAAAAAAACAAAAAAAAAAAAAAAAAAAGGGATATGTCGGAAAAGAAATCAAGAGACGAAGTTCTTGAGAACTTGTTGCTCTTGAAACCATGGTTGTCGTGCGCTATGACCAAAGAGAGACAACTCTCGCAAACTCTGGCGTGCAGAGTTTCGCCTGGCTGTGTTTGTGTCTTCAACGGCGTGCTGCGTGATGTGCGGGGGGGCCCTAAAATACCGGGAAGGAGGGGGGGGGGGGGGGGGGGGTTGACGAGAGAATATGAATTTATGCCAAAGCATGCTGATAAATTAGGTTTGAAAGTAATTTGTATTGGGAGAACTATTTCTAGTTTAGTGTCGGTACTAGAAGATCAGCTATTCCGTGTGATGGTAGATGAAAAAAAAAAAAAAACCGAACACTTCCCCTCTCCCCTCCAATCCCACATCACCCGCTTCTACAAAAACTTCGGAAGATGTGTGTTCACACAGTTTGTAGAAAAACACAGGCATTTTAGTGGAAAATTACAGCAATAGCTGTTCTAGGGTAGACTGATCTGCCCTGGCCTGAGCATATATTTCAAGCCAGATGAGGCGAACTTGTTTGTCTGATCTTGCTTCCACAAGCCTGTCTGCTGGAAAGAAAGCAAAGGAGATGGAAGAAGTAAACAGAGGTACATACATCTAAGAAAGATGCGGTTCAGGTGATGTAAGGATTAGTATGACGCAGCACCAAGTTACCAGTAAGAGACCTACCAACTCCAAACAACGTTGCAGCGTTAGAAGGAAACAGGCAAATATGGCCAGGCCTTGCCACCATTATTTTGTAACGAGGTGGACGCCTTGTCAGTAATGAGGGGGCTGCTAGGACCCCTTTGTTGAAATCCCTGAAGCAACGCTGCACAGGCACCAGAGTGTAGAGTGAAGGCAGTGTACAGTGAGCCAGTAGGACAGTCGTCTGATGATGCGACTTGATGGTCCGGAAGAAAAGACTTGGGCATGCTAGCTACAGATTTGTTCTCATGAAACACATGTGTGCGCACACGCACACACACACACACACACACACACACACACACACACACACACACACACACACCAACATACAGAAACCCCAAGGCTGCATCTTCTCCAACCCAAGAAAACAAAGCAGGAAATTAAGCTTTAAAAGTATAATTATATACCTAATGTGTGAAAAATGTAGACAGCGATTTTCTTGTATAAAAAATCTCCACAGTGACACTCAAGCACCTGAAGCCGCAGTCCAATGCCCAGTGTGCTTTCGCCTGTTTCCAGCATTCTCAGTCTCTCCGACGTGGTGAACCCATTTGCAGTGCCGTCTGTTTGCAGGGGGCCGCAGAGCGGACAGCGACTGGGTGGCAGTGCACGCTGACCAGGAGTACGTGCTGCAGGTCACTCTACAGCGCCTGGGCACCCACAGGGGCAAGGTAGGTGGGGAACAGAAAGATGCACACGCTTTCTGTGTCGTTTCTTTTTTTAATGGGAGGGGATGTTTGGATACAGAGAACTACGTTACCATGGCCACGTAACAAGATCAAGTGGCCCAGCTGCAATAGTTCTCCAGGGAAATGTTGAGAGAGGTGGACGAAAGGACAGACGAAAACAAAACAAAAAAAAAAAAAAAAAAAAAGCGATGGACTGACATTGCGGAACGGACGGGAAAACCATGAGCAGAAACCTTGGACACTGACCGGTCAGGGTCCATTCAGTGGGTCACGCCATGCCGGCTTCCACAAGGAAGCCTCGTCAGTAGGACAAGAAGAAATGTTTTCAGAAGATGAGTTTGTGCCAAAGTCTGCTGGTGAATAGGGTTTGAAAGTCATTTGCTTTAGAGCCAATTTTTGCCGTAGTGAATGCAAGATCAGATGGCTTACTACCTGGAAGAAGCCTTTGCAGTGTGGTGCCAGGTGAAAACAAATGCCCCCCCCCCCCCCCCCCCCCCCCCCCCCCCCCCCCCCCCACCCTCCAATGCCACTATCGCTTTTACAAGGATTTGGAATTTTGGACACACTCTCAGTAGAAAACACGCTTTTTTTGTGGTTTTTTTTTTTTTGGCTGAAAAGTACACCAATAGCAGTTTTACGGTAAACAGGTCCATCTTTGTATATGACTCTGATTCTTCTGTATGTGGACACGCCCAAAACCGGACAGCAAGGCCTACGCGCCGCGCTTCCCCAAGCCCAAGGACGAAGGGTGGATCCTGGTGGTGGGCGACGTGGAGGCCCAGGAGGTGGTGGCCCTGAAGCGGGTGGGCCACCTCCACCGCGGACGCACCAACGCGCAGCTGGCCCTGGTGACGCCGGAGCAGACGGGGCGGGTGATCTACACGCTGTATGTCATGAGCGACAGCTACCTGGGCCTGGACCAGCAGTACGACCTGTGCCTGGAGGTCACCCCGGCCAGCCTGGAGACCCAGGTCAACACGGAGCTGACCCTGGACCTGGACGACCTGAGGGTGGAGGAAGGGAAGGGGCTGGGGATCAGTTCTTTGGAGTGAGGCGAGGTCGGGCTGTCGGGGGGTTCAGGGTGCGTGGACTGATGGAAGTCGTCTGAAACGCAGAGGTGACGGGGATGGGTCACGGATGAGACAGAGGGGAAAGAAAATGAAGCGGAAACAAGTTGGGAGAAACAGAAGCGTAAATCTGGAACATCTTCATGAGAGAGACTCAACACACACACGCACTCGCAAACACATATGCATACACAAACGCAAATATACATGCGCTTACACACTCATGCACGCACACGCACATACATGGACGCACAAGCAAGCATGCTTGTCCACGTGCACTCGAATACACACTCATTCACGCACATTCACAAATGTGCATACAAAATGCACGTGCACACATGCACACACACACACGCACGTACACAGTCGTGCACACACACATTACACACTACTCACACATACACGCACACACACAACCAAGACGTTCAGTGCAGTCTTTCATTCCTGCAGTGAAGTGAACAGGGTTAATGAGTTGTGGTTTTATGCACCATGAATAATCTCCCCTGAGCTTGACCGCCTGGTTGAAGAAAGATTCTACTGCTGCTTGAAATGTCAGTAATGTGGGACACCGTTAATGTCAGTAATGTGGGACACCGTTGTTGTGTTCCAGTTTGTCAGATGAAACATTAGAACTAAGTATAGGACAGGGTTCGCCTTCATCGTTATACATCAGACATGCATTGTGTTTTGTTGTTAGATTGTAGGAACTGCTTCATCAACTTCTTTCTTTGATATGTGTCATGAATATATGTTCTGTTTTGAGGTAATACTTTTAGGAACTGGTTCAGTCAACTTCTTTGTCATTTGTCGGGTATGTGTTCTGTTTTGTCACAATCTTTAAAGGAAATTGTTTGGTCAACATCTTTCCCTGGTACTTGACAGGAATATGTTCAGTTTTGTCGGTATGTTTGTAGGAGCTATTTTGTCAACATCTTTCTCTTAAATAACTGACAGGAATATGTTCTATTTTGACACAACGTTGAAAGGGACTTTTCTGTTATCTTCTTTCTTTGATATTTGTCAGGAGTATGGTCTGTATTGTCGTAATATCTGTTAGGTTCTTTACACATGATGGACATTTCCATTACCTTCACAGTCCAGTGGCATATCAACTCTCACAGCCTTCGCTCTGAGATCAATGCAGGGGTGCAAACGGTTCTGGCTCGAGCAGGAAATCTGACTGATGAAAACTGTGGTAATCACCTTTCCAGCTCAGCCAAATGTTGTTCTGTTCAGTTCAGTCTGCAGAGTATTGCCCTTCCGGCTCAAGGAGTGTCATGTGTTAGGCTCAGACCAGAAAACGTGCCTATAATACAGTCTGAAAATCACTTTTCTTGTCGAGTCGCCGTAAGCTAGCAAACCACTTCCAACATTAGCCCTTCTAGGCTCCGGTGTTCATCATCAAGCTTATTTTTACTGAGCAACAGAGAACTGATTGATGGATGTACAGCCGTTCCGTTGGGACTGGTCAAAACGGGAAATTGTCATCAAAACAATCTTTCATTTTGCGACTGCCACTCTGTGCTTTGTCGTTCAGCATGGCAGTATGTAAAAGCCTTGACAATGTTGAGAAAGTTGTGAGTGAGGCTGTAGATTTGGCGTATCGTCTTTTGGCTGACAAGGACATTTCCTCGCCCTCCCCCAATCCCCTACCATGTTGTTGTTTTTTTTTTTTCAAACTAACATTTGGATGATCCATCCCGCCCCTTCATACATTGTCGTATACTTGCCAGCCTGGAAAATTATGAGGATCAATTTCAGGCCTGAAAAAATGTTGAGAACCAGTTTTCATCTGTTCCCACCGCCCCATCTCCCCCCCCCCCCCCCCCCCCCCAGCCAACTGCTTAGGTGACCTGCCTCTCTCCCCCCCCCCCCCCCTACCCCCTCATCCCAGTAAATGCAGACAGTCGACCTAGAGAGAGCGTCGTCTTTCCCGGCTGCAGGGTAGGAGCAGACTGTTTGTGACGTGCAGGGACTGGGGGTTCCTGTGGTCCTACAATGGAGACTGGAGACACAGACTGAGTGTGTCTGTACTTGTGAATGCTGAGTATGTGCGCACACCATTTTCTTCTGTGTTTGTTTGGTCATGTATGTACTCTTCTTCACACTGGCGTGTGTGTGGTGGCGGTATGAAAGCGCATGAATGTAACACTGCATTCATTAACTCTTGGTTGGTTGATTGAAAAAAAAAATCCTGACTGCATGATTCAAAAGAAAAAAAAAAAGGTTCTGGTAGAGTGATTCAAAAGATAAAACCTTCATGATAGAGTAATTCAAAAGAAAAAAGTTCCTGGTATTGTGATTCAAAAGAAGAAAAGTTCCTGGTAGAGTGATTCAAAAGATAAAAAACCTTCATGATAGAGTAATTCAAAAGAAAGAAGTTCCTGGTATTGTGATTAAAAAGAAAAAAAGTTCCTGGTAGAGTGATTCAGAAGAAAAAAAGTTCCTGGTAGAGTGATTCAAAAGAAAAAAGTTGCTGATTGAGTGATTCAAAAGAAAAAAGCTCCTGGTAGAGTGATTCAAAAGAAAACAGTTCCTGGTAGAGAGATTCAAAAGAAAACAAAGTTCTTGATAGAGTGATTCAAAAGAAAGCAGTTCAGGGTAGATTAATTGAAAAAAAAAAAACCTTCCTGATTCAAAAGAAAAAGTTACATCTAAGCAGTTAGGTCAGCATGCAGATCTTGTTTGATGATCGAGATGATTGTCCTGTTCCATTTTCTGTCATTAGGCATTGACATTGTGACAGTGTATGACTTTGTCATTATGTGTTAATGAATGCGGTTCAACATGCACTGACATTGTGACAGTGTAGGATTTGTCATTACGTGTTAATGAATGCAGTTCAACAACATGCATTGACATTGTGACAGTGTGTGATTTGTCATTATGTGTTAATAAATGCGGTTCAACATGCAGCATACAATGTGTTGTTTGTATACAAGAGAAAGACAGAGAAACTTGTGCGTTTACTAAAGATGTGTGTGTGTGTGTGTGTGTGTGTGTGTGTGTGTGTGTGTGTGTGTTTTGTTCTTTCACAACAAATACATGCTTTCACTTTTCATGTCATAACTGTAATATTACACCTGTCTCAAACAACCCGTGTTTATTAGTAAAAAAAAACCAAAAACCAAAAAAAAAAAATCACTTGCAAGAACTAAGGAAGAGTCAACTCCAGTAACGACAAATAGATAAATGAACACATAAACAAAGGGAAGGGACGCGTTACTAAGAACAGTTTGCTGGGGACTTGACGTGGTGGCCCGCATATTGACGAGCATGACACGTGGGAAGTAGAACGATTTTTCTAAGGGGAAGGCGGGGGGGGGGGGGGGGGGGGGGGGGGGGGGGGGGGGGGGGGAGGTGTAGGCTGCACTGGGCCTGAGGCTGTACTAGGTCCCAAGTCCAGTGGTTGGGATGTTGGAAAGCATTGAGCCTGTCAGCGGCTGCATGTATCGCATTTTTCGTGCAAGTAGCAGTAGGTTGTGTGTGTGTGTGCTGAGCCTGTCAGCAGCTGCAATGTATCGCAACTTTCTCGTGCAAATAGCAGTAGGTTGTGTGTGTGTGTGTGAATTAGGTTTCTTCTTCAAGTCGTACCGGTGTAACAGCCCGTTCTTACCCCTCTCTGGAACTTACCCCAGGGTAAGTCTGGGCTAGCCTGCTTTTACCCCCGGGGTCATTCTAGGACTAGCTAGAACTAATCCCCCCTAGTTGGAACTTACCCCCGCGGAGGTAAGTTTGAGCCAGCCTGGATTTACCCCCCCCCCCCCCCCCAAAGGGTCAGTCTAGGACTATTTGGAATCTTCCTCCACCCCACTCCACCCCACCCTTCAAACAAGAGAGGGTTATTCAGGGTTTCCCTCTGCCTTTTCCCAACACGCACACCTGCCTTTAAAAAAAAATTGTGTTAGCCTGCATATTTACCCCCCCCCCCCCCCCCCCCCCCCATTTCCCATTTATACAGTCAGTTGGGTTCAGACAAAGTGTAGCTCTAGACTTTTTTTTTTTTCTGCCCCAATCTCTGCGCCACCAGCTAGTCCTGAAATGACCCTGGGGGTAAAAGCAGGCTAGCCCATACTTACCCCGGGGTAAGTTCCAGAGGGAGGGGGGGGGGTAAAAATGGCTGTTGCACCGGTCGTGCTGTGATCCCTTTTGACTCGTGGGAAGGGTTTCACTGGACACACACACACACACACACACACACCGACCGACTAGGCGACTCTCGGCTCTGGCACAGTTGTGTGTGATGTGTACAGGGCCCCGATGTCCAGTGCTCCCTGCTGTCACTATTTACCTGTCCGGCGGGTCAAGGTGAGTTGGTGGTGTCTGGGCAAATGGTCTGTAGTCTTGTCACAATTTCAACATTCCGCGTTATGTTGTATTTTTATTTCGTGCTTTTCCAAGTGTCAATATCACTTTTAAACAGGTAGGTAGGTAGGAGTTCGTATAGCCTCGCGGCTTTCTTGTGCTCCGACAATATGTATGACAGCATTATTCAAGGGGTGTTAATCGCGTGTTACAGTTATGTATATATATATATATATATATATATATATATACACACACACATATATATATATATATATTGGTATGAGAAAAGTCTCAGTCATCAAAGTCAATTTTATGTCTTTAAAACTTACATCTGCATTAAGGAGGCTTTTGAAAGTTGAAGGTGTCAGTAAATTTAATGTTAGTCGGAAGAGAATTCCATCTGTTAACTACTCTGATATACCAACAACAACAAAAAATGTAAAGAAAACCAACCGATCCCGGCGCCTTTCTACCTTCTTACCTTAAAAAGGAAAGAAAGGAAGACGACAAAAAGGAGAGAACTTTATTATCTATAATTGTAAAAAGGGACTTAGACCGCGACTTTTGCTTTTATCAGCCCAGCCTACTGTCCGTCCCCGTCCCCCCCCCCCCCCCCCCCCCCAAGTCTCCCGCAACCCCTCTACCTGTACGGCCCGCTGGTGCAATGGCGCACATGACTTGCCTTCACGCTCCAGATTGTGAATGTATGGTGGTGAATGGGAAGCAGCATGGCGTACGTGCTGAATAGACTGGGGTATAAACCGTAATTTGACCCTCAGCCTCGTAAAGCAGCAACACACACACACACACACACACACACACCCCCCCGCAGACTGTGTGTTGAGACATTTTTTCAAGTGGACTGCAGGAAAAAAAAATTTTTTTCTAAGATTGGGTTCTAATTTGAAGAATGCAGTTACGGGCTTGCCGGCGCATTGGGCGTTAGCTAACAATGGTCGTTGTAAAGCTTTTTCGGAAGCGTGTCCATTTGTATCCCTCCCTTATGATTTTTTTTTTTTTTTTTTTCTTTCTTTTTTTTTTTTTCTTTGATACTGTAACACCCTCCGGGGTATTCAGTCTCCCGAGTCACCTGCTCAGTGACCTTCTTCAGACCATTCTCCCTGCTGGATGTAAAAGTGTGGCGTTGATATTGTTTTACAGTGTATTTGTGGGAATCGTGCTGTCGGTGTTGTGTTGCGACTTGCTGTCTGTTGAGAGAGCGGTGTGCAGATTGATTTCAGTCTGTCTTCTTCTCTCCCTTGCTCAACGGACTGCCTTAGCCCCACACGCGGACACGCGTTCACCCGTCCGTGACGGTCACAATATTGGTAGTAACTGTTTCTCTTCAGTATCTTCTTTGGGGTTTGTCAGGGATGTTTTGGTTTGTCGCAATGTTGATAGTAACTGTCCTGTCAACCATAGCTGGCGTGGGACGTTTCCTTCACCTTCCTGGACCTTTTCTCTCAGAGGAATGCCGACAGTTCATCTGAATGTAATTTCGCCCTTGCTACCGTATGGTACCGACAAACCTTTTTCGTGAGGCGCGAGGGTGGGTGTGTTCCGAGGATATTGTGATGCATGTTAGAGAGACCGGGTTTGTTTGACGTTGTAAGTGCTGTGTGCTTGGGCTGTGAATGAGCAGTTTTGCCTGGTGTGGCTGTGGTATGGTTTTTAGGCTACATGACAGGAGTGTATAAATTATTTCGTTTATGAACTCGCTGGTGCTTGATTCCCAAGTTCCATATAAGCAGGTATATCAGCATGCATGTCTTGTCTGTCGATGATGGTAATGGTCCTCCGTCGATTTTCATAGATGACACACTTTGGCGTTGATATTGTAGCAGCGTGTTGATAAATGCGCGCGCGCACATTTGTGTGTGTACGCAGTTTTCTGAGCTTTAAAAAAAAAAAAAATACCTTTCAGATTTCACTATTCTTTCAAAAAAGGTAGATGGTTTTGTTTTTTGTATTCTCTCTCGCACAAAATGTAGCTACATCTAGATCTCTGCATCATTTTACAAAAGGTAGATACTTCCTGGTTTTAGTATTTTTTTTCCACGCTAATGAAATATGATTTCATGTTTCTGTAGTCTTCACACTAAAAAAGATGGTTTTAGTTTGGGTTTTTTTTTTCTTGCTAAAAAGATGGCTTCTGGTTTTGTCTTTTCTTTCACGCTAACGAAAGATGGGTTCAAGTTTCCGTATTTCTTCAAGTTAGAGAGTATTTCAGTTTTCTGTTTTCTCTCACGATAAAGAAAGGTGGAAATATGGGTTTAGGTTTCGGTCTTCTTTCTTGCTGAAGGAAGATGGTTATAGGCTTCTGGAGTCCTAGCTAACAAAACAAAACAAAACAAAAATGGATTCAGGTTTCCGTAGTTTTTCACGCGAAACAGAGATGATTTCTGATTATTGTATTCTTTCACGAGAAACAAAGACGTTTTCCGGTTTCTGCTTTCTTTCACACCATAGGAAGATGCTCAGAGGATTCTGCATTCTTTCAAAAATGTAAATGCTTTCAATTTTCTGTGTTCTTCCTCAAAAAGACTGATGCTATAGTCTTCGGTAGATACTTTTATGTGTTCAGTGTTCGATGCTTTCACCTTTCTGCATTCTTTTACAAAAAGAGATGTTTCAGTCTTCAGTAGATGCTTTCAGTGTTCTGTATCATTTGCTACGAGATAGATGCTAAACGTGCTGTTGAAATATCCACCATTGGTCAGATGCAGCCTATTCGGCAGTTTGTGGATGACAAAGTAGCGATCGAAAGGGCGCCAGCTGAAAAAGCCGTTGACTGAGTTCCCGACCGTAATAGGGCGGGACGTCTGAACAGGGATCAGCAGTCACATCAGGCGGGTCAGTCAGTTCCTAAAGCTTAGCTGCCAGCCTGCTAGGATCAGAATTCTGGAAACCAGGGGATGAAGTGGGTAGGGTGGGTTTAAGAGGGGCAATTCAGCATTTGGCTGAAAGCATATCTAACCCTCTCGAGTTCCAGTTGACAAGTGAAAGGTTAAAAAAGAAAATGCGTTTTGAAATACATATGATTGCCAACATCCCAATACCATCATTTGGGCTTTGTTCTGCAATACTTTTACAATCCCTATTCGAAAATGACGGCCCCACCCCTTCATATTTCTTAATGAAATTATGAATTTTGGATTTTTTGCCAGTTAATTCGGTATTTCATAGATGATTTCTAAATAGTGAAATACCGGGAAAATTCGGGAGGACTGGCAGCAATACTAAAGGTGAAATGGCAGGATAATCTGACGATTGGCGGGAATGGAGGTGGGTGAGAGGGGTGTCAGGAGAGAGTAGTGGATGTCTGATCATGTGTGAGCAGAGGGAAGGGTACATGTGTGTTCAGAAGAGCTGACAACCCCTACCAAACATCAGAAAGAAAACGAAAACCTGATGATGGCGAGCAACTAGAGGTGGGTGAGGGACCAAACTTCCTAGCAGAGCATAATTATACTTGATCAGAGAAACACTCGGCTGATGCACTGCAGCTTTGTGTCGCCGGATCCAATGGGGAAGTGGGCTGTTCTCAAATACAGTCATCATTGCTGTCAATCTTGTTTCCACTCCTCTTCCTTTCGTGAACAAAAACGTTTTGGGCGGAAGTATTCTGCTTAAAAACCGCAAATCCATCGAAAATAGAATACTGGCATGCCTAAACATTCACTAAGACACTTCTCCCATCGCACGCTAGGTCCTCGGCCCCCAAAGAATCAAAAGGTCGTAAAACAGGCTTTGGACAGGGATGATCTTTATGAGTGATAAATCATTCACTAGTCAAAAATGACATTTAACTCGGTAAAAATGCTGTATAAGCAGGTCCAGACTTCATATTGTAGCCAACATACAGAACCTTGAAAGATGGTGACAAAAAAAAAAAAAAAAACTTAGGTCATGCTATCTCCATCTACCCACTTTCCTTGTTGCCCCATGTTGCTAATAACTCTCTTTTTTGTACTCCCAGTTCTTATAGAACAGGGAGTACTTTAGAATGGGAACGAAGAAATTCTCTGTGTGTGTGTGTGTGTGTGTGTCCCCGTCCGTCCGTGGTCAAAATGTGTTCCACTCGCTCCAGACAAAACTACTGGGCCGATCTTTCTGAAAATTAGTAGGTATGTTCATTATGGGTCACAGATGATGCCCGATGTTTTAGTCTACCGTTATAGACATTACTAACGGCTGTAACGGCCAGTAAGGTTTTGTTTTTCATTTTTATGGAATATCTCAGAAAGTACTTGGCCGATCTTTGTGAACATTAGCAGGTATGTTCATTATGGTGTAACGTGGTGAAACTGCTCCCCCCCCCCCCCCCCCCCCCCTCCCAGTTTAATTCCCGGGAGTCAGTCTTGCACTGTCCCAGATTAACTCCCGGGAGTTAATCTGGGTTTGCACCAAATCAGCCCCCCCAACAGGATTAGAACAGCCCCCCCCCCCCCCCCCCCCCCCCCCCCCCCCCCCCCCCAGCGAGTTAATTTTGGCATTGGCCCAAAACAACTCCTCCCCTTGAGGAGTTAAACTGGACCTGACCCAGAACACCTCCCTAAGACATCTGGGGAATTAATCTGGCACCGGACTGGAACAGCCACCCACTGGAGAGTTGAACTAAACTGGCCCAGAACAGCCCCTCCCCCTCCAGGAGAGTTAAACTGGCCCCGGCACAAAACAGCCCCCCCCCCCCCCCCCCCCCCGTTCCCCCCCCCCCCTCTCCTGGGGAGTTAATCTGGCACCAGTCCAGATCAGCCCCTCTGGAGAGTTAAACTACACCTGTCCTAGAACAGCCTCCTTCCAGGGGAGTTAAACTGGCACCTTTGTGAAACAGCCCCCCAGGAGAGGTTAAACTAGACAAGTCCCAGAAAAGCCCTTTCCACCTCCTGGGGAGTTAACCTGGCACCGGCCCAAAACAGTCCCCTCTAGAGAGTTAGACTGGACCTGGCCTAGAACAGCCCCCTCCCTCTCCTGCGGAGTTAATCTGGCTCCAGCCTAGTACAGGCCTCCCTGGAGAGTTAACTGGCCCTGGCACAAACAACCCCCCCCCCCCCCCCCCCTTCCTCCTCCTGTGGAGTTAATCTCTGGCACCAGCCAAGAACAGCCCCTTTAGAGAGTTAAGCTGCACCTGTCCTAGAACAGCCCCCTCCAGGGGAGTTAATCTGGAACCGTCATGGAACAGTCCCCTTGGAGAGTTAAACTAGACAAGTCCCAGAACAGCCCCTCTCCCCCCCTCCTGGGGAGTTAATCTGGCACTGACCACAAACAGTCCACCTAGAGAGTTAAACTGGACCTGGCCTAGAGCAGCAGCCCCCCCCCCCCCCCCCCCCCCCCCCCCCCCCCTCTTACTGGGAAGTTAATCTGGCTCCGGCCTGGTACAGCCCCCCCCCCCCCCCCCCCCCTCCCCGGAGAGTTAAACTGGCCCTGGCACAAAACAGCCCCCCACTCCCCCCTCCCGCTCTCCTCTCCTGGGGAGTAAATCTGGCACCAGCCAGAACAGCCCCTCTGGAGAGTTAAACTGCACCTGTCCCAAATTGGCCCCTCCAGGGAAGTTAATCTGGCACCGTCATAAAACAGCCCCCCCCCCCCCCCCCCCCCCCTTAAGAGTTAAACTAGACAAGGCCCAGAAAAGCCCCCTCCCCTCCTGGGGAGTTAATCTGGCACTGGCCCAAAACAGCCCCCCCTAGAGGGTTAAACTAGACCTGGCCTAGAACACCCCCCCCCCCCCCCCCCCCCCCCCCCAGTCTCCTAGGGAGTTAATCTGGCTCCAGCCTGGTACAGGCCTCCCTGGAGAGTTAACTTGCCCTGGTATAAAACACACCCCCCCCCCCCCCCCCCACATCCCCCCCTCCTGGGGAGTTACACTCCCCACCAGCCTTTGGAGAGTTAAACTGGACCTGTCCCAGAACAGCCTCCCTCCAGGGAGTTAATCTGGCACCCGTCATGGAACAGCCCCCCCCCCCCCCCCCCAGGAGAGTTAAACTGGCAAGGCCCATGGCCGACTCCCCTCCTAGGGAGTTTATCCGTCACCACCCCAAACAGCCCCCCTAGAGAGTTAAACTGGACCTGGCCTAGAGCAGCCCCCCCCCCCCCCTCCCCCCTCCTGGCGAGTTAATCTGGCTCCAGCCTGGTACAGGCCTCTCTTGGGGTAAACTGCTCCTGGCACAAAACAGAACAACCCCCCCCCCCCTCTCCTGTGGAGTTAATCTGGCAGCAGCCCAGAACAGCCCCTCTGGAGAGTTAAACTGCACCTGTCCCAGAACACCCCACTCCAGGGTAGTTTATCTGGCACCGTAATGAAACAGCCCCCCTGAAGAGTTAGACTAGACAAGGCCCAAAACAGCCCCTCCCCCTTCTGGGAGAGTTATCTGACACTGGCCCAAATCTGCCCTCCAAGAGTTAAACTGGACCTGGCTTAGAGCAGCCCCCACCCCCCCCCCCCCCCTCTCTCCTGGGGAGTTAATCTGGCACCAGCCTGGAACAGGCCCCCCTGGAGAGTTAAACTGGCCCTGGCACAAAAACCCCCCCCCCCCCCCCCCCCCCCCCCCCTGGGGAGTTAATCTGGCACCAGCCAAGAACAGCCCCTCTGGAGAGTTAAACTGCACCTGTTCTAGAACCCCCTCCAGGGGAGGTAAACTGGCCCGTCCCCCCCCCCCCCCACCCCCCCCACCCCTCTGGAGAGTTTAACTAGACAAGGCCCAGAACAGCTCCCTCCCCCTCCTGGGGAGTTAATCTGGCACTGGCCCAAAAACAGTTCCCCTAGAGAGTTAAATTGGACTTAGCCTATAACAGCCCCACCACCACCCCCACCACCACCACCACCCTCTCCCTGGGGAGTTAATCTGGCACCAGCACAGAACAGCCCCTCTGGAGAGTTAAACTGGACCTGTCCTAGAACAGCCCCCCTCCAGGGGAGTTAATCTGACACCGTCATGGAACAGCCCCCCTCCCCCCCCCCCCCCCCCCCCCCCCCTCTGGAGAGTTAAGGCCCAGAACACCCCCTCCCCCCCCCTTGGGAGTTAATCTGGCACTGGCCCAAAACAGCCCACCCCCCACCACCCCACCCCCAAAGTGTTTAGCTGGATCTGGCCTAGAGCAGCCCCCCCCCCCCCCCCCCCCCCCCCTCACCTCTCCTGAGAGTTAAACTGGTCCTGGCACAAAACAGCTCCCCCCCCCCCCCCCCCTCTCCTGGGAGTTAATCTGGCACCAGCCCAGAACAGCCCCTCTGGAGAGTTAAACTGCACCTGTCCCAGAACAGCCCCCCCCCCCCCCCCCCCCCCCCCCTACAGGGGTGTTAATTTGGCACCATAATGAAACAGACCCCCTGGAGAGTTAAGCTAGACAAGGCCCAAAACAGCCTCCTCACCCTCCTGGGGAGTTAATCTGACACTGACCCAAATCTGCCCTCCAAGAGTTAAACTGGACCTGACTTAGAGCAGCCCCCCACCCCCCCCCCCTCTCCTGGGGAGTTAATCTGGCACCAGCCCTGAACAGCCCCTCTGAAGAGTTTAACTGCACCTGTCCTAGAACAGCCCCCTCCAAGGGAGGTAAACTGGCACCGTCATCGAACACCCCCCCCCCCCCCCCCCCCCCCCCCCCAAGAGAGTTTAACTAGACAAAGCCCAGAACAGCCTGCTTCCACTCCTGTGGAGTTAATCTGGCACTGGCCAAAAACAACCCCCTAGAGAGTTAATTTGGACTTGGCCTTCAACAGCCCCCCCCCCCCCCCCCCCCCCCCCCCACCCACACCTCCCACACACACACACCTCTCCGGGGGAGTTAATCTGGCTCCAGCCCTGGTACAGGCCTCCTTTGGGGGTAAACTGGCCCTGGCACAAAACAGGATCCCCCCCCCCCCCCCCCCCCCCCCTTCCTGGGGAGTTAATCTGGCACCAGCCCAGAACAGCCCCTCTGGAGAGTTAAACTTCACCTGTCCTAGAACAGCCCTCTCCAGGGAGTTAATCTGGCACCGTCATGGAACAGTCCCCCCCTGGGGAGTTAAACTAGACAACAAGCCCCAAACAACCCCCTCCCCCCTCCTTGGGGGTTAATCTGGCACCGGCCAAAATAGCCCCCCCTGGAGTGGAGTGTTTAACTGGATCTGGCCTAGAGCAGCCCCCCCATCCCTCTCCAGGAGAGTTAAACTGGCCCTGGCACAAAACAGCCCCCCCTCCCCCCCCCCCCCCCCCCCCCCCTCTCTCTCTCTCTCTGGGGAGTTAATCTGGCACCAGCCGAGAACAGCCCCTCTGGAGAGTTAAACTGCACCCATCCCAAAACAGACCCCATCCAGGGGAGTTAATCTGGCAGCGTCATATGGAACAGCCCCCCCCCCCCCTCCCTCCACCAGAAAGTTAAACTAGACAAGGCCCAGAACAGCCCCCTCTCCCTCCTGGGGAGTTAATCTGGCACTGGCCCAAAACAAACCCCCCCTAGAGAGTTAAACTGGACGAGACCTAGAACAAGCCCCCCCCCCCCCCCCCCCCTCTCCTCCTCCTGGGGAGTTAATCTGGCTCCAGGCTGGTACAGGCCTCCATGGAGAGTTAAACTGGCCCTGGCACAAAACAGCCCCCCCCCCCCCCACCCTACTGGGGAGTTAATCTGGCACCAACCCAGAACAGCCCCTCTGGAGAGTTAAACTGCACCTGTCCCAGAACAGCCCCCCTCCAGGGGAGTTAATCTGAAACCGTCATGGAACAGCCGCCCCTCTCTCCCCCTGGAGAGTTAACTAGACAAGGCCCAGAACAGCCCCCTCCCCCTCGTGGGGAGTTAGTCTAGTACCGGCCCAAAACAGCCACCCTAGAGAGTTAAACTGGACCTGGGCTAGAGCAGCCCAGCCCCCCCCCCCCCCCCCCCCCCCTCCTGGGGAGTTAATCTGGCTCCACCCTGGTACAGGCTTCCCTGGAGAGTAGAACTGGCCCTGGTACAAAACGCCCCCCCCCCCCCCCCCCCCCCTGGGGAGTTAATCTGGCACCAGCCCAGGACAGTCCCTCTGGAGAGTTAAACTGCACCTGTCCTAGAACAGCCTCCCTCCAGGGGAGTTAATCTGGCGCCGTCATGGAACAGCCCCCTGGAGAGTTAAGCTAAACAAGGCCCAGAACAACCCTCCATCGTGGGGAGTTAATCTGGCACTAGACCAGAACAGCCCTACTGGAGCGTTAAACTGAACCTAATCTAGAACATCCCACCCCCATCCTGGAGAGTAAATCTGGCACCAGCCCAGAACAGCAGCCCCCCCCCCCCCCCCCCCCCCCCCTGGACCTGGTCCACCTGGTCAGCCTCCCTCCCCTACTGGAGAGTTTATCTGGCACCAGCCCAGAACAGCCTCCTGGAGAGTAAAACTGGACCTGGCCCAGAACAAACCTCCTCCTGGGATCTAATATTGCAACAGCTTAACTTTCCCCTGGAAAGTTAAACTGGATCTGGCTCAGAACAGCCCCCCCCCCCCCCCCCCTCCTTTGAGAGATAATCCGGCACCGGCCCAAAACAGCCCCCCCCCCCCCCCCCCACCAGAGAGTTAAACTGGACCTGCACCAAAACAGCCCCCTAGAGAGTTAAACTGAACCTGGCCAAAAAATAGCCCCCCACCTGGGGAGTTTTAATCTGTACTAGCCCAGAACAGGCCCCTTAGAGAGTTAATCTTGACCCGGCCCAGGACAGCCCCCCTCCTGGCGGTGAAATCTGGTACTAGCCCAAAACAGTTCCCTAGGACCTACCCTAAAACAACCCCCCACTTGAGGAGTTAATCTGGCACCAGCTCAGAACAGCCCCCTGGAGAGTTAAACTGGACCTGCCCCAAAACAGCCCCACAGCTGGGGAGTTAATCTGGCACCAGCCCAGAACAGCCCTCCTGGAGTGTTATCTTGACCCAGTGTAACAACCCAAAAGTACTCCCCACCCAGAAGTACTCCCGGGAGTACTACTGGGCCCGCACGCCAGAATGACTTACGGGACTACTTCTGGGGCAGTACCTCCCCTTGGTCCCAGAAGTACCCCTTATTGACAACTTTGCAAATAAATGTTTGTTTTATGCAACTATCTTATAACGATGATTCCTTTGGACAGGGGAGTACTTTTGGTACCAGTAAATAACAACCCTGAACACATTGATAAAGGAGATATGCGAGGGGGGTACTTCTGGGACCGACCCAGAAGTACTCCCCCTAAAGTTGATTCAGCCTTGTTTTCAATGTTGATTCAGGTAGAATGTCCATGTGTGGGCTTATGACAATTATTAAATAACAACCCTGAACTGTTGATAAGGGAATATGCATGGGGGGTACTTTTGGACTGGCCCAGAACAACTCCCCCTAAAGCTGATTCAGACTATATTTCAATGTTGATTAAGGTAGAATGTCCATGTATGAGTTTATAACCAGTAAATAACAACCCTGAACACATTAATAAAGGAAATATGCACGGGGGTACTTCTGGGATCGGCCCAGAAGTACTCCCCCTAAAGTTGATTCAGACTCGTTTTCAATGTTGATTCAGATAGAATGTTGTATGAGTTTCCCAGTAAATAACAACCCTGAACACATTAATAAAGGAGATATGCAGGGGGTATTAATAAAGGAGGGGGGGTATTAATAAAGGAGATATGCAAGGGGGTACTAATGGAACTGGCCCAGAAGTACTCCCCCTAAAGTTGATTCAGACGATATTTTAATGTTGATTCAGGTAGAATGTCCATGTGTGAGCTTTCAGATCATTAATTAAATACACACCCTGAGCACATTGATAAAGGAGATATTCAAGGGGGGGGGGGGGGGGGGGGGTACTTTTGGGACGGCCCAGAAGTACTCGCCCTCAAGTTGATTCAGACTATATTTAAATGTTGATTCAGATAGAATGTGCATGCATGACTTTATGACTAATAAATAACAACCCTCAACACCTTAACGGATATATGCCGGGGGGGGGGGGGGGGGGGGGGTATACTTCTGGGACCGGCCAGAATGACTCCCGGGAGTACTTTATGAAAACAGGGGGTCCATTTTTTAACCCGACCCAGATGTACTGTCGGAAATCATTCAGGCGCGGCCCCAGAAGTACCCCCCCGGGAGCACTTCTGGACGGTGAGTACTTTTGGGTTGTTACACCGTAAATCGCTGTTTTTGTTGCACATCCGCCGTTTTGTCGCACAGAGACAAAACGGTGGATCTTCAACCGCTGTTTTTGTCGCCCCCCCGCCGTTTAGTCGCATGTGTGACAAAACGGTAGGGTGCGATTTAACAGCGGTCTACAGGGGGTGCTCTTCTGGACCAGGTCCAGTTCAACTTTCGGACATTCGGGGGGGGGGGGGGGGGGGGGGGGGGGGGAGGCTGTTCAGTGCAGATTAGCTCCCCAGGAAGGGGGCAGTTTCGAACCAGGTCCAGTTTAACTCTCCAGGAGGGGGGGGGGGGGGGGTGCTGTTTCAGGGCCAGTGCCAGATTACTCCCCAGGAAGGGGGCAGTTTTCGAATCAGTTTAACTCTCTAGGGGTGGGGGGGTGGGAGAGGGTTTGTTCTGGGCAGGTGCCACATAAGCTTTCACTTGTTGTGCTCCGTGTTGTGATGTTCGCTGCAAAATGTTTCGGTTGAATAATGTTTGTTTAAAGCAAAGTCTCCCCATAAGGGGGGGGGGGGGGGGGGGGGGGGGTTCTGGGCTAGGTCCAATTTAACTCTCTTGGTGGGTTGTTCTGGGCCGGTGGCAGATTAACTCCCCCGGTGGGGCTGCTTCGGGGCAGATCCAATTTAACTCTCTAGGAGTCTGTTCTGTGCCAGGTCCAGTTTAACTCTCTGGGGGGGGGGGGGGGGGGGGGGGGGGGGGGGGGGGGGGGGGTTCTGGGCTAGTACTAGATTAATCCCCAGGAAGAGGCTGCTTTTGGCCAGGTCCAGTTTAACTCTCTAGGGGGCTGTTTTGGGGCAGGTCCAGTTTAACTCTCTAGGGGGGACTGTTCCGGGCCAGTGCTAGATTAACTCCCCAGGAGGAGGTGGGGGGGGGGGGGGGGGGGGGGGGCTGTTCTGGGCCAGGTCCAGTTTAACTCTTTATACTGGGGGCTGTTTTGGGCTAGTAACTCTCGGGGGGGGGGGGGGGGGGGGGGGGGGGGGGGTTTCTGGGCAGGTGCCGGATTAACTCCCCATATAAGCTTTCGCTTGTTGTGCTCCATGTTCTGATGTTCGCTGCACAATGTTCCTGGTTGAATAATGTTGTTTAAAGCAAAGTCTCCCCACAAAGGGGGGGGCTGTTCTGGGCCAGGTCCAATTTAACTCTCCTGGTGGGTTGTTCTTGGCTGGTGCTAGATTAACTCTCCACTGGAGCGCTTATTGGCCATTTCTTCATTAATTGAGGCAGAGGGAGGGGAGGGGGGGGGGGGGGGGGGCTATTCTGGGCCTGCGCCAGTCTAACTCCCGGGGGGGGGGGGGGGGGGGGGGGGGGCTTCCAGGCCTGTCCTGGAATGACTCTCCTGGAATCTCCACTTGCGCTAGTTTAACTCCCCAGGGAGTCATTTTGATGTCAAAAGTTTGGGCCCAGAAGAACTCCCGGGAGTTAGTTTGGAACAGCACCAGTTTAAACTCTCCAAGGGGTTGGGGGCTGATTTGGCACTGTCCCCATATGAACTCCCGGTTAGTTTAGAGTCAAAATTTTTAGGTTCAAAACAACTCCCGGGAGTTATTCTGAGACTGGTAGGGGTTCATTTTGGAACAGGCCTAATTAACAGAAAGAGAGAGATGGGGGCGCCGTTCTGAACCTGTCTGTTGGGGGGCTGCTTTGGTGCAGACCTAGATTAACTCCCGAAATTTGTATGTATGTTCGATATGGGTCAAGAATAATGCGCGATGTTTTAGTTTACTGTTATAGCCTTTACTAACGGTCTGTAACGTTTTTTCTTCTTTATAGAATTTCTCGGAAAGTACTTGGCCGATCTTTGTGAAAATTAGCAGGTATGTTCATTATGGGTCACGGGTGATGCCCGATGTTTCAGTTTACCGTTGTAGCCGTTACTAACGGCTGTAACGGGTTTTCTTCTTTTTTTATGGAATATCTCGGAAAGTACTTGGCCGATCTTTGTGAAAATTAGCAGGTATGTCATTATGGGATACGGATGATTCCCGATGTTTTAGTTTACCCCGTATAGCTTTTACCAACGGCTGTAATGGCCTGTAACGGTTTTTCTTCTTTATAGAATATCTCAGAAAGTACTTGGCCGATCTTTGTGAAAATTTGTAGGTATGCTGGATATGGGTCAAGAATAATGCGCGATGTTATCGTTTTCCCGTCATAGCCGTTACTAATGGTTGTAACGGCCTGTAACAGTTTTTTCTTCTTTATGGAATATCTCAGAAACTACTTGGCCGATCTTTCTGAAAATTTGTAGGTATGTTCATTATTTGCCACGGATGATGCCCGACGTTTTAGTTTACCGTTATAATCCGTTACTAACGGCTATAATGGCCCATAATAGTTTTTTAATTTTTATGGAATATCTCAGAAAGTACGTGGCCGATCTTTCTGAAAATTTGTAGGTATGTTCATTATGGGTCACGGATGATGCCCGATGTTTTAGTTTACCATTATAGCCGTTACTAACGGCTAAAACGGCCCACAACAGGTTTTTCTTCTTCATGGAATATCTCAGAAAGTATGTGGCTGATATTTCTGAAAATTTGTACGTATGTTCATAATGGGTCACGGATGATGCCCGATGTTTAAGTTACCGTTATAGCCGTTACTAATGGCCCATAATGGTTTTCTTCTTAGGGAAAATCTCAGAAAGTTCTTGGCCGATCTTTCTGAAAATTTGTAAGTATGTTCATTATAGGTCACAGATGATGGCCGATGTTTACCTAGAGTAGCCATTACTAACGGTTACACCAGCCCAAGACGGTTTTTCCTCTTTATGGAATATCTCACGCGTATTCAGGATAAACTGGGAGTACGTTTGTATGCTTTGCATCTTGTTTTCTCATATCTTGTGCTGAAAAAAAAAAAACTACTTTGTGTCCTAAAAACTAATCTCAACTACATTTTATCGTCACTATCGTTATTATTGTATCATTATTATTATCATTATTTCAACCAGTATTGCTTTCTCCGACGTCGGTTCTATTCCTTAGTTTTAGTGATTCACCCAAGACCAACTTTTCACCCAGTTCAAGGAGATAAGTGACTGTCTGTTCGTCCTTCGTTGTCTTTTTTTTTTTTTTTTTTTTGGTCTTGCATGTTATTTGAGTTGCCTGAAAAAGACCAAACAGGTCGAAAAGCGTCATGTTTGTTTTATAATTTGTTCTTTCGTTTGGCAGCGCAGAAATTCTGTTTTAGCTCTTGTTTCAATGTCCGCCTGCGGTCCCCCCATTTTGACACTAATCTCATCTAATGTGGCCATAGATCGTTCTGCTGTCGCGCTCCCATTACCTGGAATTCACCGCCATCCTTTTCGGTCTGTCTTTGTGTTTGTCTTCTGATCTCCCTTGCATCCTTGGGTGGATCCTCAAGCGTAGGCTCAAAGATTGCCCCCTACATTTTATACTATCTGCATAATATCTGTAGTTTTTCAGCAACTTTTTTCCTCCCCACCCTTTCATTTGGTTTCCTTTACTACTCTTCGCTGGCTGCTTTGGGGGTGCTATTGGATTCTTTTTTTGCACCCTTGGTGGTGAGAACACCACGGTATTGTGGACTGTGGTGTGTCTCTATTTGACGCCAGGAGCGCAGATACAGCCAGCCGTGTCTCCCTGATGAGTTTCCGACCCAGCGGACGAAAGGCCTCGGAGCAGGCAATACAAATATATCTGCCTTTAAAAGGGATTGCGATGGTTTCCTTATGCAGCCAGTGAAGAGTTTTCATATTTTCTTAATTTCATTTTCCCATTTTTTTACATCTTCAACCTCCTGCTGCCCCCCCCCCCCCCCCCCCCCCCCCCCCCCCCCCCCCCGTAAGTTCAAGTTTTGCCAAGTCATTACTATGAAGACAATTTCCACTCGGTGTATTTCCCGCCCGCTTTCATCATCCTCCTCTGGAGGGGGGGAGGGGGGGGGGGGGAGAGATTCTGTGCATCTTAAGATATACAGCTAAAACCCCTACCCCTCCTCCTCAATATCTTCCTCTTCCCTCCCCCCCCCCCCCCCCCCCCCCCCCCCCCACACCACACACACACACACACACACACACACACACACACACACCCCCTCCCCACGTAACCGACTCAGACGACAAAACATGACACTGTGCAACACTAGCGGAAGAGTCAAATCTGCCCGCGGTAAAACGTAGAGCAGGAAAGGAACGGCCCAGTCTGACTGCAGATGTTGTTTGGGGTTAAGCCCAGGTGCGAGTGTCTAATTGATCACGGCAAATTAACGCTGGTTTTTGAGAGCGTTGATGCTCGGAAAGATCCAGTCTAACCCAACTGGGTACCAAATAGCATAATTACAGATTATTGTACACAACTTGTTTTGACTTGTCCAACCCCCCCCCCCCCCCCCCCCCCCCCCCCCCCCCCCCCCCCCCCCCCCCCCACACACACACACACACACCAAAAAAAAAAAAAACCAGCTATATACACTACAAAAAGGCCGGCATTTATGAATAAGATTATAGTTGTCGATTACTTCACATTGGCAGAAATTGTAGTTTCCAGATGGGTTGACAGCACGGGTGTCGGAGACTTCTGTTCGTCTGCATTCTCTGCCATCTTAGGCGACAAGACCGGTGTTATGCCAAGTCACCCCCAGCGATCATAGACGGCAAGACCTGTGTTACACCAAGTCATTGCCAGCGAAGACCTGTGTTATGCCAAGTCACTCCCAGCGATCATAGACGGCAAGACCTGTGTTACACCAAGTCATTTCAGCGATCATAGACCGTAAGTCATGATTTACACGAAGATCTGTTTATTCTAAGTTGGTAGACCATCCCAGTGAAACTGCCGACCTTCCTCAGACTGGACACTGGTTTTGCAGGGCATGGAAGGCGGGGGTAGGACTGTAACGTGCAGGCAGGGGTTTGTGGACCGTTACCTAGAGGCATTCCTCTGCGTAGATCTTTCTGCAACATGGGAGACCAGATGGCCATGTCCTGTTCTGAGCCTGATGAGGAAGACCCCGTGGGCTCTGTCCAGCAGGTGGATAGTGTCATGACGGATTCTGGTCTGCAGCTCCTTCTTGCTGCTTCCTAACCTCTCTCACCTGGCTGAGCACGGACGACGATAGCAGACTGACCAGTGTGGGTCGGCAGGAGTCAAGTGCCAGACATTGCCAGGTCCAGCGGGACCAACGAGAGGAAGAAACCCGATTCAGGGTCAACGCACTTTTCAGCTATGTGTCCTGGGTGTCATCTGCCAGATCCAGCAGTAATCAGTTTGTGCCGACAAGTCCCAGCGCAGGATGGTCACCAGGTTGTGCAGACAGGTCATATAAAGGACAGCCACACATAACAAGGTGTCACAGAACACAGTGTAATACTTAAACATCCACTCTAATCAACACTTCAAGGATATTTTGTCAGTGAATTTTAATGAAACACTTAAACAGCAGGGTATGTTTACATGTCATTTCAAACAGGAAGTAAAGCGCTGTACTTAAGTTTTTCTGTTCGATTTCAGAAAAAAAATGCATCTGTTCAACTTAGTATTAAAAACAAATGACACAGAGGTACGATATTTTTTGCTGCAATGTGGCAGACAACGACTTGGTGACATAGACTGGGATCCCTGTAGGATATTCGGCTTTTGAACACCTGAACAATTCTGAGAGTGCACTCACTAAGGCTAGTTGTACAAACTTCTTAGTTCTTACAGTCTTTCCAGCTTGACCAACTGTCCACAGAAACATCATGTCATCATCGGCTTGCGTACCACCCTAAGCTGTTCTTTCCTGAATGGTGGTTTACTGGGACACTGTTAACCAGTGTTTCCTGAAAACTCATTATTAATCTTTTGAATAAAAATCGAAGTTTTCACGAGCACTTCATGAGATCAGGTAGTACTCTGATAAATTCTGTGCACTGTTCCTGCCAGAATCTGCTCTCGTTTCTCATCTATATGCTAGCTGAAGAGTCAGAACATTCAGTCTAATCTGAGATCTGCCAGACGGAACCTTCGGCTGAAAGGGAACTGTTACCATGGAAACCTGCACGTGTCAGTGAATATTGATATGAACCAATACAGCATACAACCAAACCAGTTTCTCTCCGATGAGTATGCCATTTGCGACAAAAAGAAATTGATATTTATAAATCAGTCATCATATTATGATGTGCTAGTACACTGAAAAGAATATGGTAACAAGGTTTCATATTAAATGTAGCCAATAAATTAACGTTGTTGCGTAGACCTGCGGCTGTAAGGAATGAAAGGAAATATCTGTAGTGCACACAAAAACGGGTGTCACTGACCAGGAAAGTCATAGCATTGATTAACAATATGATTTTATACAGAATCACAGCCATTTAAATACTCCAGCAGGCTTATGTACAAACACGCAAAAAAAATAAACAGACGCATAGTTTTGACCTGAAAAACAAGGAAAACTACACAAATGTTCAGTGGCTAGTCTCTGTAGAATGCTGGAATTCCATGTATCACAGATTATATGCGGAGAACAGAAGTCCACAGTCACGTCCTTCACCACGATATACATACCTTGGCCTTCGATACACGCTGTGACGGCAAACTAGTAATGGAAAAGTGAAACCGCATCTTCACTGCCTGTCCCATCTGTGCTCACAATCAGTGCAAGATCTACACAGTATGCTTCATCACCATACACAGTCATTGCTAAATATCTTACCAACTTCATCACTCTTTATAAATCACAACGGCAGCTTTGCTCGTCCGGGGACCTGCCACAGCTGAAACTCCCGACAGTAAGTCTCAAGTCGTTTGGAGAAATTAAAGTTTTTCTGCCCGTCCCTTACGGAACGACCTCCTTTATGTAGTCTGTCATACCCCAACTCATTTCTCTTCTTTGTTAGCAGTTATCTAGTCAGACCCAGGCAACACTTACTATGTCCAAAAATTTTAGTATTTTTTATTTTAAAAAAAAAGTGGAAAATCTATGTGATTTGTTTGAGTTACATATCAATAGCTTGTGAGGCTTGTTTTCATTGTTATCGTATCTTATCTTAACCATTACTTATGAACAAAAAAATGTCAGTTTATCTTCGATTTTTTTTAGGTAAATAAATGGACGAAAGCCACCGCGAGAGTTGCATGCTTCAAAAATGATCCACTGATGTTCGTAAAGTTTACCATGAATCTTTTTCTCTTTTAACTTTGAAATTGTGACCAGCTTTGTGGACTGTTAAAAATATGACTGCTCTGTTCTCTGCTTTAGATGACGCAGTTTACCTAAATTCAACGTTTGTTTGTAGATTTGACGGAAAACAGGTCCAGTCAAATATTTATGCAAATATTTTTTGGTTTGATGTGAGTCATGGCAGCTATTAATTGATTCATTTCAGTGGATTCCAATGTGGACTCAAGTTTTGCCAACTGGAACAGGCCAGAATAAAATCTGACAAGTCCTCGACTCGCTGGTTCCAGACGAACCAGTTTGTCTCTCTGAAGAGGCTGACGCACATACGCCTGCCCTAGTTCTGCAAAGCCAGGCATCCATGCGTAGCAAGGTGTCGAGGAATTCTGGGTAGGAGATGCGCCCGTCCATGTTGGAGTCGAACTCGGAGAGGATGTGGAAGAGGTCCTCCTGCGTGACGGGCACGGCGCACTCGGCCAGCACCCTCTTGAAGTCGGCCACCGTCATCAGACCTGACCGTGTCCTATCGTGCTTCTGAAAGGCACGGCGCAGGTTCTTCCAGTGCTTGATCAGCTGCAACCACATCAACAGTGCATTGAAGAATTCCCCCTGGGTCATGGTCAGACTATGAAACCTTGGCATAGAAAACAGTGCATTGAACAATCCCCCTAGGTCATGATCAGACTCTGAGACCTTGGCATGGAAAGGGTCATTCTAGCCGTCAGCGTGTGTTGTCTCATTTGTCAATTAACTTTCCGGAAGTGTTTGTGCATGTCTGTGTCAAGACCGAGTCCCAAGCATGCTGGGATATCTTTATGACAGTATGGCGGCGTCTAGCAAGGCGGTGGCTGAGAGTGAGATTCAAGCAAGAGCTGGGTCGGAACAAACTCCGCGAGCAGGAAAGATCTGTGTTATTTCAAAGGCCAGCTTGATAGGCAAAATTACTGACATGTATAGTGCACGCATGAGATCATCTAGAAGAAGTAGTCACCAGCTCTTTTTGTAATTTTAGTTTGAGTACTCCCCAGAATTCATTCCAGTTCCAGGTTTTTTTGTAAACTAATTGAACTAGTTGTAGTAAACATGGGCTGTTAGTATGCGAAGGGCAAAAAATATTGTGGCTCGCTTGCTTGCTTGCCTGTCTTTATTACACACACACACACACACACACACACACACACAGATATATATATATATAGTGAAGGCGAAGTACCACAAGACATGAGGGATGCTAACGTCGTCACACTGTACAAAAACAAAGTGACAGAAGCGATTGCAATAATTATCGTGGCATATCCCTCCTTAGTATCGTTGGGAAAGTCTTTGCACGAGTAGTACTGAAGAGGCTCCAAGTACTTGCAGAGCAAGTTTATCCTGAATCGCAGTGCGGTTTCCGTGCCAACAGATCCACTATAGATATGATCTTCTCCCTTAAAACAACTTCAGGAGAAATGTAGGGAGCAAAGGCAGCCACTCTTCATTGCCTTCATAGATCTCACAAAGCTTTCGATCTGGTCAGCAGGGATGGCCCTTCAAGATCCTCCCCAAGATTGGATGTCCACCCAAACTTCTCAGCATCATCAGATCCTTCCACGAAGACATGAAAGGCACTGTCGTCTTTGACGGCTCAACATCAGCTGCCTTCAACATACGGAGCGGAGTGAAACAGGGTTGCGTCCTGGCTCCCACCCTGTTTGGAATCTTCTTTGCTGTGATGCTGAAACACGCATTTGGTCCTGCAGCTGAAGGTATCTACCTCCGAACCAGGACAGACGGAAAGCTCTTCAACCTCTCCAGATTAAGAGCCAAGACTAAAGTCAAGCTGAGGTGCCTGCGTGACTTCCTCTTTGCAGACGACGCAGCAGTAACCGCCCACTCAGCCGAGGACCTACAGCAGCTCATGACTTGCTTCAGCGATGCTGCCAAGACTTCGGGCTTACCATAAGCTTGAAGAAAACACAGGTCATGGGACAGGATGTTGACTCTCCCCCCAGTCATCAGCATCAATGACCATGAACTGGGATTCGTCCATGACTTTGTTTATCTGGGCTCAAATATCTCAGACACCCTCTCACTTGACGCAGAGCTCAACAGGCGCATCGGCAAGGCAGCTACCACCACAACCAGACTGACAAAGAAAGCATGGAACAACAGCAAGCTGACCGAGCACACAAAGATCCAGATCTACAGAGCCTGCGTCGTGAGCACCCTCCTGTATGGCAGCGAGTCTTGGACTTTGCGTGCCCGACAAGAGCGAAAGCTCAATGCTTTTCATATGCGTAGCCTCCGACGCATTCTGAACATCACCTGGCAGGACAAGGTCCCAAACAACACTGTCTTGGAAAGAGCCGGATGCACCAGCATGTACACGCTGCTGAAACAGAGGGACCTAAAAGCCTTGAACACTGACCAGAACAACTGGAAAGCAACAGCCCTCGAATGGTAGGCCTGGAGACAGACTGTGCAGAAAGGTCTCTCCAAGTTCGAAGAGACACTCGCTCAGCAGCACGGGGACAAGAGAATGAGAAGAAAGGCTGCAGCCCAGGCAGACAGACCAGCATCAGACTTCACCTGTGCCCTCTGCCACAGGACTGTCATTCCCGCGTCGGACTGGCCAGCCACACCCGTCGCTGTATCAGAATAGACACCTAGAGCACAACTCCATAGTCTTCCGAGACTGAAGGATGCCTACCTGTATATATATATATCATAAATAGTATCAAAGTGGCCTTCGAGATTTTAAAAAAGCTCAATCACCTGGGGAGCAACATCTGTTAAAATGAGGTATTAAAATGTAGAAGTGAAAATATCTCGACATAATTGTTTCAAGCTTTCGCTCTCTTCAGGATATTGGGGGGGGGGGGGGGGGGCGCGCTCTCGATGTTATATAGCATGCGGGTCCTGATTTCATTTTTGTGCGTGTGGGGGTCAGTTACATTCATTGCACGTGCTATCTGTGGTTCTCAGGTTGCTTGCTGTTGTCTGTTCAGGAGGAATTCGCTGACAAAGATTTCCTTTTATGCCTGCAATTATTTACTATTTCTACTTTTGTATTCAAAGTTGCTAAATAGGGTTTACATAGTATTAACCATTTTTCTGTGGAACAGAAGTTGCATTAAAAAAAAAAAAATTGTACGTAGTTGCTCTTTTTATGATTTTCCATGATATGCTGTAGTTTATGCTTTTATCGTTAAGTCTCCAAATGTATTTACTCAGTTCCGTTTGGTTTTTGTCTTTTTCTTTTTGTTGAATGACTGTTTGTGGTTTTTGCGTATCTAGTTTTAAAAGTGGTTGTCACGCACGGACATTCAAGGGACATAATTGTGCTTGTCGTATGGCGGGAGTGGTTGCATGGTTAGTTTTCTTTTATTTTTCCCCCCATGTCGATATTTTGGAGTTAAGATGTGTGTTTTATTTTATTTTATTTTGTGTGTGTGTGTGTGTGTTTTTGTCGAGTTATTGTAGGTAGAGATTATTGACCAAAGAGGGTGCAGTTTGTGCTTGTATTTGGCCGTATCTATTTTTGTGATTGTTGTGGTTTGTGTTTTTGATGTTTTATTGATGATGATTGCTGATGAGTTAATGGATTGCATGGTGTTTGGATATGGTTAGGTCCATATTTGGTCTTGGGTATAGGCTGTTAGTGATTATTGATTGATGATTGGAGGAGTAGGTGGTTTAGAGTCTGTGCCGACACACAGTGTTCCTATGTTTAGAAGTGTGGTCTTGGTATTTTGGGTGACTGATTTTTGATTGGTCTTTGAGCAAGTTAGTGTCTTGAGTCTGTATACGATTGTCGATATTCATGCCCTTATCTGGAGTCGTGTCGTGTCGTTCCCTGGGCAACCTATAGACGATTGGTTGCAGTCAGGGTGTGGCCTTGTCAGTTTCATGGTGTCTGTCACCTCTAGGTGTCGTCTGTCTTTTTGACTATCTAGTTGAGTTGTTTGCGACTCCTGGCTCGAGACGGAGGTCTGATCCAGTGTCTGGTGAGGCAGTTTTGCCACTTGGTTTAGTGGGCTGCCTGGAAGTCCATCGGCGGGTCCTGGTGACAGCTCGGAGTTCCTTGGAAGAAGTATTCGGTATTTCGGTGTCTGCCTACAGCTTCCACGCATTTCAAGGGTGCGCGGGGTTTCCCCGGCCTGGTGCTGCTTTGGCAGGTGTTTCATCTTGTGTCGTCTTCATCGTCATCGTAACTCCAGCTGACCTCTATGTCATCGTCACAGACGACCGGGAGGGGTCGACAGCATCCTTCGAGCATCGAAGCTTCCCTTTCTGCTGTTGAGATCTGCTGAGCTACTGAGCCCTTCGTCGTCTTCAGTTTGTGTTATGGTGTTTTAAATTTAAAGACTTTGTGTTGAACTTAGTGACATTATTGATTTGGCATTGTTCGGAGCTTCATCTACCGTGGCATCAAGACCTCAGTGACAGTGTGGTCACCAGTGCCCAAACTGTAAATCCCCGTGAGGGAAGAGAAAGAGTTGAGGTGTGAGAATTAATGTGGAAAAAAAAAAAAAAAAGATGGTTCGAGTGTGTGAAGGGTGAATGGTATTATATATGAGCTGATGATGATCATATATATTATATATATCTTATATATAGATTTGGATATATTTGTATGTTGTGTGGAGGGGGAATTGTAGTGAATTGTTTTTTTTTTGAGGGGGTGTTGTTGTGTCCCCGTTAGTAGTTTATATTGTGTGGGCACTTTGGGTTCTGTAGGCCATCCTTCCCCTCTGGATGATTCAGCCCCAAGTTACCACGCGATACCCCCTGTAGTATCCTTGGTCTGATATTAACCGTGTGTAGGTTGGGGTCCTTTGAGGCTCCCGGGATCTGGAGGTGGCGTGTCGGGGCATTATTATTATTTTTTTTTTATATTATTGATTATGATGTGTTATCGTTTGAAGATCTGTTTTGCTGGTGGTGCGTGTGTGAGTGCGAGTCTGAATAAAATTTGTTAGTTAGTCGCACCAATAATTTGGTGTTTTGTATTCTTTGTTCTGTGGTGTTGTAATAGCTTTAGAGTGTGGGCGGGTGGATTTAAGGGGGTACCCTTTCACATTTGGGTATTCCTGTCACCGCAGTAGGCAAAGTGATGACATATGGTGGAGATGTGGGGTAGGGTTAATTAGGGTGATTAGGCTAACCTGGGTTTAGATGCGTTTGGCTTGTAGGTACAGAGTTAGGGACCTGTTGTGTGTTTAGTTTGTACAAAAGTAAAATTTTTGCTATGGCCATTTTTTTTTTTTTTTAGTGTGGGTGGTTGGAGGGCGCATGCTATATGTAAGGGGCGGTAGCACGGTTACCTGGGTAATAAAATTTCCCAGATCCCGGAAACATTGTCTTGTTGTGTCTTGGCTTGGTGCGGCCAAGGGGTGAGTGGTGTGTGAATGGTTGTATCTTTTATGTTGTTAATGTTATATTGTGTTGATGATTTGGTTTTGTTTTGATGAAGGATATCATGTGATGAATATATATATGCACAAGCACAGACTGTGAGTGCGTGTGGGAAAAACGGTTGATATGGATGTTTTATGCGCTCGTTTTTCCTGCTGTGGTAACCGTAGTGTAAGGTTGAACATTAACCCAGCTGGGTTAAAAGGGATAATAGTTCAGGTTTTACGGTTGCACTCACAGTGTTAGCCCTCAATCCTGTGTTGCGGGGACTGTGTGAATTAGGTTTGGGTATTAGTCCTTGTGGGTGCGTGATAGTATTTTGTGATTAGTCGTCATGGCAACAGGATCGGACTGAGTACTGCGGTCGCATACTGCTGCACTTCGGGAGGACGATGGTCAAGGGGAGGGACCAACCTCCACCCCCTCCGGGTGGTCAATGAGAGCCACCTCCCCAGTCATTCCTGTGTCCGGTGGGCGGGGTGTTGAGGATCCCACAGGAAGCGGTGTCAGGTTCAGGACACCCCACTGGGATGGCTATGAGTTTCTACCTGCGCTTAGGTAGGGAGATGAACCTCAGCAAGACAGAGTTGGCACAGTTTGTGGCAGATAACCTCGCAAAGGAGGAGGAAAGGAGCCAGGAGTTGTTCTTAAGGAAGGCTCAAGTTGCGCGCGAGGTGACGTACAGAGAGAAGGAGGCTGCAGTCAGACTCAAGAGAGAGGAGGCTGCCCTCAAGAGAGAGAAGGAGGAAGCTGCTGCTAGGCTGGCCGTCCTGGAGGCGGACAGGTTGAAGAAGGAGGAGGAGCTCGCCCTCATGAAGTCCAGGGGAATGCAGGAGATGGCTGTTAGCCAAGAGGACGCCGAGGCGCGTAGACGGAAGGAGGAAGATGAACGAGCCCTGAGAGGGAAAGAAGTCGGCCTCAAGCAGGAAAAATTGAGACTCCAGGAACGTGATATGGAGGCCACAGCTCAGACAGCCGAGGACGAAGCTACCAGCCACGTGGCTATCGACCCTCTCGTAGATACAGATGATGTCGACATCTATCTGGCTCATTTTGAGCGTGTCGCTAATCTATGTAGGTGGAAGAAGAGTTCGTGTTTGTCCAGACTTATAGCTCTGCTGAAGGGAAAGACAAGGGATGCCATCCTGAGGCTCAATGCAAAAAACCTCACGGACTTTGACTATGTCGAGAAGGCCTTGTTGGATTACTTCCGTCTTGATGCAGAAGCGTATCGTAAGAGTTCAGGAACATGAAGAAGGAGGCTGGGGAGATTTTTGCAGCATTTCTTGATCGTCTTAAATCATGCTTTAGTCATTGGTGTGTGGCCGCCGGCAAAGATGAGACTAAGGCAGAAGACCTTAAAGACCTCATTTTTGAGGAGCAATTATATGGTACCTTTACACCTGATTTCGTGACACAGGTACGTCGCGCTTCCCCTAGGAACGTGAGAGATGTGGCATTGGAGGCAACCCGTCTAGCGGAGGCACGGCGAATGGGGAGAGAGAGTAAGGACCGTTACCCTCAAGTAACACGTGGGATAGACACCAGAGTCAAGTCATCCGGAGATGGAGATCGGGACCAGCCCACCGAGGTCAAGACCCCTGTCGTTGGCAAAGGTACAGGATCGCCACAACAGGCATCCAACAAGCCCAGTTAAGGGACCACCGAAGCAGGGGTTAATGTGCTATGTATGTGGAGGTCAGGGACACTTTGCTCGCAATTGCCCGACTCCTCCTGATGGCCAGATCCGGTTTTTCAGTGACGAAAGAGCACCTACTTATGCAGACGTCTCACCGATTCTATGTGTGCCTTGCTCTAAGAAGCCCTTCAACCCCAGATGCAAAGTCAGGGTTGGCGACGCATGGGCGGAGGTATCCGTGACACTGGTGCCTCGCACATTGTAGTTGCTGCCAGACTGGTTCTGGTGGAGGCATACACCGGGCAAACACAGACGGTGGTATTGGCTGAGTCCCGCTGCAGAAGTGTACTGCCCGTAGCTTGTGTATATTTAATGCGCCCTTCTTTGTTGGTAGACTTGAGGTTTTGGTGATGGAAGACCTGGTGGGCGATGTGCTAGTGGGCAAATATGTTCGTCGTGAGGGAGAGGCAGGTCCCGAAAGAGTCCCTGTGTATCCTACCAGGGAGACAAATGAAAGTGAAGGAGGATAAGCCCCGGGATCCTCAGGTCACTGTGCTTACACGGGCACAGACGAAAGCTCTTACCACCCCTACACAACTCCTATCGCTCAGGGAGCAAGTAATGGCTGTGTCAAGGGAAAAACTCATCGTGGAGCAGCGGCAGGATGATACCCCTGCTTCAGCATGGAGAGCAGCAGAAGAGGGAATACGACGTTCCATCCACACGGGAATACTGTTTCATTCAGCTGGAAGGATGGAGTTCTGCTGCGTAGATAGAGTACTAACGGGATTGTGACCCAAGTCTGCGTGCCCAAATCATTGCGAGGGATCATACTCACCTTGGGACACGACATCCCCATGGCCGGGCAAATGGGGGGAAACAAAACGAAGGCACGGATCTTCCCTCATTTTTATTGGCCAGGAATGTGTGGAGATATTGGCCGCTATGTTAGGTCCTGTCCTAATGCCAGCGAACGGTCGACAAGGGACAAGTGAAGCCTGTGCCTTTGGTCAGGATGCCCCTGGCACAGGAACCTTTCAACAGAGTGGGGAGTAGATCACACCGATGTCCGCGTCCGGCAGTAGGTACATCTTGGTGCAAGTGGATTTCGCTACTCGTTATCCAGAAGCCACCCCACATCGCACTATCACAGTGGAAGCCGTGGCTGAGGCATTGTTTGCCATGTGGTCACGCACAGGGATCCCTGCGTCTGTACTTACTGACAGAGGTACACAGTTCACGAGCGAGGCAATGACTCAGGTGTTCAAGTTATTGTCTATCAAAGGTCTGCGCACCAGGCCCTACCACGCCCAATGCAATGGACTGGTGGAACGCTTTAATGGCACTCTCAAGAAGATGCTGCGGAGGCTCACCCAGGAGAAACAGAGGAGTGGACCACTGGGTACCGCGCTCTTGTTTGCGTACAGAGAGGTTCCCCCAGCAGAGTACCGGATTCTCTCCTTCGAGATGCTTTATGGGCGCAGAGTGAGAGGGCCAATGAAGGTGTTATGTGACCTGTGGTCCAAGCCAGAGAATTTGGATTCTCAGACAGCTGCTGACTACGTCTTCGAACTGCGGAACTAAATCACTGAGACGTGTGCTCTGGCCCAGGAGAACCTGGAGAAGGCAGCTAAGACGCATAGCGCGCTACTTTGATAGGAAGGCTTGTCCTCGTGTGATTCAGCCAGGAACAAGAGTGTGCTAGTTCTGCGGCGGCCAGTGAAAAACAATAAGCTGGAACTGGCATGGCAAGGCCCATTCCCTGTGGTCGCCAGGGTGGGAGAGACAGACTACAAAGTGCGCGTGCAAGGACGAGAGAAGTTGTTCCATGTGAACCTGCTAAAGATGTTTTTGTTGAGAGAGAGCAGGAATCTACCCCCATAGTGGTGGCTTCTATTGTACACCAAGAGGAAGAGACTGAGGAACAAATCCCCACCATCAGGAAGGAAATCCCTCTAGTTCCGTTAACCGCCTCTTAGACGGCGGAAGACGTCATGATTGGGACAGAGGATGCCAGATTTAGAGGACAGCTTCAGGAGTTGGTCAAAGAATACCATGACGTGTTGACTGACCTCCCCGGATCGACTACGTTGGAGTCTTGTAAGATCAGACTCAACTCTAACACTCCAGTGCGGTCCAAATCCTACCCAGTGCCCTACTCTCAACAGAGTCCGTTCCTGACGAAGTGGAACTGATGTTGAGGATGGGGGTGATTGAAAAGTCAGTGACCCCATACTCTTCACCCATCGTGTTAGTAAAGAAAAAAAGATGGCAAGATTCGATTTTGCGTTGATTTTCGTCGTCTCAACAAGATTGTAGAGTTTAACGCAGAGCCGATGCCAGAGACCGAGTACCTGTTTGCTAAGCTGGGGGAGCGGGCGAGTTTTTAGCAAGCTACACTTGTCGAAGGGGTATTGCAGATTCCAGTTGAGGAGAGTGACCGCCCCAAGACAGCGTTCTCCACACCACAAGGCCACTACCAGTGGATCAAGATGCCATTTGGCTTATGTACATCAGGCGCGGTATTCACCCGCATGATGCGGAAGTTGCTGCAGCCATTAGAGTCTGATGACATCGACAATTTTATCGACGATGTGCTCATTTCTACAGTTGGCACAGAGGAACATTTGACCATCCTGCGTGCGGTCTTACAACGTATCAGGGAATGTGGTCTTACTGCAAGACCTACTAAGAGAGAGATAGGATACTGAGATGTTGTACTTGGGACACAAAATTGGAGGAGGAACCATAAGGCCAGAAGAGGACAAAATGGAGCGCATTCGGTCAGCACCACGGCCTACAACCAAGACGCAAGTTAGAAGTTTCTTAGGACTCGTCGTTTTTATCGACGTTTCATCCCTGGGTTCTCGGAAATTGCTTTTCCGTTAACCGACCTTACCAAAGGACCAAGCCACAGGTGGTTGTGTGGTCTCCAGAGTGCGAGGGGGCTTTTCAAGCACTGAAAGACTGTTTTTGTTCCCCACCCGTGTGCCACCTACCAGTGCCAGGTCGACGATTCGTCCTGAAGACAGATGCGTCAGAAGTGGGCATCGGTGCAGTTCTCTGCCAAGAGCACATGATGGAGTTCATCCAGTGTGTTGTGCAAGCAAAAAGCCCAATCCTGCAGAGAGAAACTATTCAATAGTGGAGGAGTGTTTGGCTTTGGTGTGGGCAGTTCAGAAATTTGAACCCTATTTGTATTGAGTTGAGTTCACACTGCAGACATACCATTCCCCACTCCAGTACCTGGATCGGGTGAAATTCACCAAGTGGGCGAATCACTAGATGGGCTTTGCTTCTCCAGCCATTTCGTTTTGTGGTTGAAGCCATTCCAGGGAAAGAAAAATGTTGTCGCTGACTTTCTGAGTCGGGTGGAATAAGAGGTCAAGTACTGCCGTGTTTTGTTTTTGTTTTGCTGGTGTTAGGTTCGAGCATGACTTATGATTTGTTATTGAAAATGATATTTTAAATCTTAGGGGGGGGGGGTGTTGTCACGCACGGACATTCAAAGGACATAATTGTGCTTGTCGTCTGGCAGAGTGGTTACAGTGGTTAGTTTTCTCCCCCCCCCCCCCCCCCCCCCCCCCCCCATGTCCGTATTTTGGAGTTATGATGTGTGTTTTATTTTATTTTATCTTTGTGTGTGTGTGTGTGTTTTTTGTCGAGTTATTGTAGGTAGATTATCGACCAAAGAGGGTGCAGTTTGTGCTTGTATTTGGCCGTATCTATTTTTGCGATTGTTGTGGTTGTTGTGGTTTGATGTTTTTTATTGATGATTGGCTGATGAGTTATTGGAGATTGGTGTTTGGACATGGTTAGGTCCATATTTGGTCTTGGGTATAGGCTGTTAGTGATTATTGATTGATGATTGGAGGAATTGGTGGTTTGGAGTCTGTGCCGATACACAGTGTTCCTATGTTTAGAAGCGTGTGTCTTGGTATTTTGGGTGGACTGATTGTTGATTGGTCTTTGAGCAAGTTAGTGTTTTGAGTCTGTATACGATTGTCGATATTCATGCCCTTATCTGGAGTCGTGTCGTGTCGTTCCCTGGGCAACCTATAGACGATTGGTTGCAGTCAGGGTGTGGCCTTGTCAGTTTCATGGTGTCTGTCACCTCTAGGTGTCGTCTGTCTTTTTGACTATCTAGTTGAGTTGTTTGCGACTCCTGGCTCGAGACGGAGGTCTGATCCAGTGTCTGGTGAGGCAGTTTTGCCACTTGGTTTAGTGGGCTGCCTGGAAGTCCATTGGCGGTCCTGGTGACAGCTCGGAGTTCCTTGGAGAAGTATTTGGTGTTTCGGTGTCTGCCTACAGCTTCCATGCATTTCAAGGGAGCGCGGGTTTCCCCGGCCTGGTGCTGCTTTGGCGGGTGTTTGTCTTGTGTCGTCTTCGTCGTCATCATAACTCCAGCTGACCTCTATGTCATCGTCACAGATGACAGGGAGGGGTCGACGCATCCTTCGAGCGTCGAAGCTTCCCTTCCTGCTGTTGAGATCTGCTGAGCTACTGAGCCCTTCGTCGTCTTCAGTTTGTGTTATGGTGTTTTGAAATTAGTGACTTTGTGTTGAACTTAGTGACATTATTGATTTGGCATTGTTCGGAGCTTCATCTACCGTGGCATCAAGATCCTCAGTGACAGTGTGGTCACCAGTGCCCAAACTGTAAAATGCCCGTGAGGGAAGGAAAGAGTTGAGGTGTGAAAATTGATTTATTTAAAAAAAAAAAAATGGTTCGAGTGTGTGAAGGGGGTGAATGGTATTGTATATATGAGCTGTTGATGATCATATATATATTTATATATATATTTGGGATGTATTTGTATATGTTGTGTGGAGGGGGAATTGTAGTGAATTCTTTTTTTTTGAGGGGGTGTTGCTGTGTCCTCGTTAGTAATTTATATTGTGTGGGCACTTTGGGTTCTGTAGGCCATCCTTCCCCTCTGGATGACTCGGCCCAGTTACCACGCGATACCCCCTGTAGTATCCTTGGTCCGATATTAACCCTGTGTGGTTGGGGGTCCTTCGAGGCTCCCGGGATCTGGAGGTGGGTATCGGGGCATTTTTTTTTTTTTTTTATTGATGATTCATGTGATTGTTGTTTGAAGATCGTTTGAAGATCTGTTTTGCTGGTGGTGTGTGTGTGAGTGCGAATCTGAATAAAATTTGTTAGTTTGTCGCACCTATTATTTGGTGCTTTGTATTCTTTGTTCTGTGGTGTTAATAGCTTTAGAGTGTGGGCGGGTGGATTTAAAGGGGGTACCCTTTCACATTTGGGTATTCCTGTCACCGCACTAGGCGAAGTGACGACATATGGTGGAGATGCGGGGTAGGGTTAATTAGGGTGATTAGGCTAACTGGGGTTTAGATGCGTTTGGCTTGTAGGTACAGAGTTAGGGACCAGTTGTGTGTTTAGTTAGTACAAAAGTAAAAATTTTTGCTATGGCCATTTTTTTTTTAGTGTGGGGGTGGTTGGAGGGCGCACATGCTATATGTAAGGGGCGGGTAGCACCGTTACCTGGGTAATAAAATTTCCCAGATCCCGGAAACATTGTCTTGTTGTGTCTTGGCTTGGTGCGGCCAAGGGGTGAGTGGTGTGTGAATGGTTTTATCTTTTATGTTGTTAATGTTTTATTGTGTTGATGATTTGGTTTTGTTTTGATGAAGGATATCATGTGATGGATATATATGCATAAGCACAGATTGTGAGTGCGTGTGGGGGTAAAACGGTTGATTTGGGTGTTTTATGCGCTCGTTTTTCCTGCTGTGGTAACCGTAGTATAAGGTTGAACATTAACCCAGCTGGGTTAAAAGGGGATAATAGTTCAGGTTTTACGTTTGCGCTCACAGTGTTGGCCCTCAATCCTGTGTTGGGGGGGCTGTGTGAATTAGGTTTGGGGATTAGTCCGTGTGGGTGCGTGATAGTATTTTGTGATTAGTCGTCATGGCGACAGGATCGGACTGAGTACTACGGTTGCCGCATACTGCTGCACTTCGGAATACGATGGTCAAGAGGAGGGACCAACCTCCACCCCCTCCGGGCGGTCAATGCCAGCCACCTCCCCGGTCACTCCTGTGTCCGGTGGGCGGGGTGTTGAGGATCCCACAGGAAGCGGTGCCAGGTTCAGGACACCCACCGGGACGGCTATGAGTTTCTACCTGCGCTTAGGTAGGGAGATGAACCTCAGCAAGACGGAGTTGGCACAGTTTGTGGCAGATAACCTCGCAAAAGAGGAGGAAAGGAGCCAGGAGTTGTTCTTAAGGAAGGCTCAAGTTGCGCGCGAGGTGACGTACAGAGAGAAGGAGGCTGCAGTCAGACTCGAGAGAGAGAGAGGCTGCCCTCAAGAGAGAGGAGGAGGAAGCTGCCTCTAAGCGCCAGAAAGAGAGAAGGAGGAAGCTGCTGCTAGTCTGGCTGTCCTGGAAGCGGACAGGTTGAAGGAGGAGGAGCTCGCCCTCATGAAGTCCAGGGGAATGCAGGAGATGGCTGTTAGCCAAGAGGACGCCGAGGCGCGTAGATGGAAGGAGGAAGATGAACGAGCCCTGAGAGGGAAAGAAGTCAGCCTCAAGCAGGAAAAATTGAGACTCCAGGAACGCGAGATGGAGGCCACAGCTCAGACAGCCGAGGACGAAGCTACCAGCCACGTGGCTATCGACCCTCTCGTAGATACAGATGATGTCGACATCTGTCTGGCTCATTTTGAGCGAGCGTGTCGCTAATCTATGTAGGTGGAAGAAGAGTTCATGGTCGTCCAGACTGATAGCTCTGCTGAAGGGAAAGACAAGGGACGCCATCCTGAGGCTCAATGCAAAAGACCTCACGGACTTTGACTATGTCAAGAAGGCCTTGTTGGATTACTTCCGTCTTGATGCAGAAGCGTATAGTAAGAAGTTCAGGAACATGAAGAAGGAGGCCGGGAAGACTTTTGAGCAATTTCTTGATCGTCTTAAATCATGCTTTAGTCACTGGTGTGTGGCTGCCGGCAAAGATGACACTAAGGCAGAAGACTTAAAGACCTCATTTTTGAGGAGCAATTATATGGTACGTTTACACCTGATTTTGTGACAGAGGTACGTCGCGCTTCCCCTAGGAATGCGAGAGATGTGGCATTGGAGGCAACCCCGTCTAGCGGAGGCATGGCGAATGGGGAGAGAGAGAGAAGAGACCGTTACCTCAAGTAACACGTGGGCAAGACACCAGAGTCAAGTCATCCGGAGATGGAGATCGGGACCAGCCCACCGAGGTCAAGACCCCCGTCGTTGGCAAAGGTACAGGATCGCCACGACAGGCATCCAACAAGCCGGGTTAAGGGACCACCGAAAAGCAGGGGTTAATGTGCTATGTATGTGGAGGTCGGGGACACTTTGCTCGCAATTGCCCGACTCCTCCTGATGGCCAGATCCGGTTTTTCAGTGACGAAAGAGCACCTACTTATGCAGACGTCTCACCGACGCTATGTGTGCCATGCTCTAAGAAGCCCTTCAACCCCAGATGCAAAGTCAGGGTTGGCGACGCATGGGCGGAGGGTATCCGCAACACTGGTGCCTCGCACATTGTAGTTGCTGCCAGACTGGTTCCGGTGGAGGCATACACCGGGGCAACACGGGACGGTGGTATTGGCTGAGTCCTGCTGCAGAAGTGTACTGCCCGTAGCTTGTGTATATTTAGATACGCCCTTTTTTTGGTAGAGTTGAGGTTTTGCTGATGGAAGACCCGGTTGGCGATGTGCTAGTGGGCAACTATGTTCGTCGTGAGGGACAGGCAGATCCTGAAAGAGTCCCTGTGTATCCTATCAGGGAGACAAATGAATTAATGAAGGAGGATAAGCCCCAGGATCCACGGGTCGCTGTGCTTACACGGGCACAGACGAAAGCTCTTACCACCCCTACACAACAACTATATTCAGGGAGCAAGTAATGGCTGTGTCAAGGGAAAAAAAACTCATCGTGAGCAGCAGCGCAGGATGATACCCTTGCTTCAGCACGTTGAGCAGCAGAAGAGGGAATGACGTTCCATCCTCACGGGAATACTGTTTCATTCAGCTGGAAGGATGGAGTTCTGCTGCGCGTAGATAGAGTACTAACGGGTTTGTGACCCAGGTCTGCGTGCCCAAGTCATTGCGAGGGACCATACTCACCTTGGGACACGACATCCCCATGGCCGGGCATTTGGGGGGAACAAAACGAAGGCACGGATCTTCCCTCATTTTTATTGGCCAGGAATGTGTGGAGATATTGGCCGCTATGTTAGTTCCTGTCCTAAGTGCCAGTGAACGGTCGACAAGGGACGAGTGAAACCTGTGCCTTTGGTCAGGATGCCCCTGGCACAGGAACCTTTCAACAGAGTGGAGTAGATCACACCGATGTCTGCGTCCGGCAATAGGTACATCTTGGTGCAAGTGGATTTCGCTACTCGTTATCCAGAAGCCACCCCACATCGCACTATCACAGCGGAAGCCGTGGCTGGGGCATTGTTTGCCACATGGTCACGCATAGAGATCACTGCATCTGTACTTACTGACAGAGGTACACAGTTCACGAGCGAGGCAATGACTCAGGTGTTCAAGTTATTGTCTATCAAAGGTCTGCGCACTATGCCCTACCACACCCGATGCAATGGACTGGTGGAAACGCTTTAATGGCACTCTCAAGAAGATGCTGTGGAGGCTCACCCAGGAGAAACCAGAGGAGTGGGACCACTGGATGCCGGCGCTCTTGTTTGCGTACAGAGAGGTTCCCCAGCAGAGTACCGGATTCTCTCCTTTCGAGATGCTTTATGGGCGCAGAGTGAGAGGGCCAATGAAGGTGTTATGTGACCTGTGGTCCAAGCCAGAGAATTTTGGATTCTCAGACAGCTGCTGACTACGTCATCGAACTGCGGAACCGAATCACTGAGACGTGTGCTCTGGCCCAGGAGAGCCTGGAGAAGGCAGCTAAGACGCATAAGCGCTACTTTGAGGAAGGGCTCGTCCTCGTGTGATTCAGCCAGGAACAAGAGTGCTAGTTCTGCGGCCAGTGAAAAACAATAAGCTGGAACTGGCATGGCAAGGCCCATTCCCTGTGGTCACCAGGGTGGGAGAGGCAGACTACAAAGTGCGCGTGCAAGGACGAGAGAAGTTGTTCCATGTGAACCTGCTAAAGATGTTTGTTGAGAGAGAGCAGGAATCTACCCCCATAGTGGTGGCTTCTATTGTACACCAAGAGGAAGAGACTGAGGAACAAATCCCCACCATCAGGAAGGAAATCCCTCTAGTTCCATTGACCGCATCCCAAACGGCGGAAGACGTCACGATTGGGACAGAGGATGCCAGATTTAGAGGACAGCTTCAGGAGTTGGTCAGAGAATACCATAACGTGTTGACTGACCTCCCCGGATCGACTACGTTGGAGTCTTGTAAGATCAGACTCAACTCTGACACTCCAATGCGGTCCAAACCCTACCCAGTGCCCTACTCTCAACAAGAGTCCGTTCGTGACGAAGTGGAATTGATGTTGAGGATGGGGGTGATTGAAAAAGTCAGTGTCCCCATACTCTTCACCCATCGTGTTAGTAAAGAAAAAAAGATGGCAAGATTCGATTTTGCGTTGATTTTCGTCGTCTCAACAAGATTGTAGAGTTCGACGCAGAGCCGATGCCAGAGATTGAGTACCTGTTTGCTAAGCTGGGGGAGCGGCGAGTTTTTAGCAAGCTACACTTGTCGAAGGGGTATTGGCAGATTCCAGTTGAGGAGAGTGACCGCCCCAGGACAGCGTTCTCCACACCACAAGGCCACTACCAGTGGATCAAGATGCCATTTGGCTTATGTACATCAGGCGCGGTATTCACCCGCATGATGCGGAAGTTGCTGCAGCCATTAGAGTCTGATGACATCGACAATTTTATCGACGATGTGCTCATTTCTACAGCTGGCACAGAGGAACATTTGACCATCCTGTGTGCGGTCTTACAACGTATCAGGGAATGTGGTCTTACTGCAAGACCTAAGTGCAAGCTAGGAAACGCTGAGATGTCGTACTTGGGACACAAAATTGGAGGAGGAACCATAAGGCCAGAAGAGGACAAAATGGAGCGCATTCGGTCGGCACCACGGCCTACGACCAAGAAGCAAGTCAGAAGTTTCTTAGGACTCGTCGGTTTTTATCGATGCTTCATCCCTGGGTTCTCGGAAATTGCTTTTCCGTTAACCGACCTTACCAAAGGGACCAAGCCACAGGTGGTTGTGTGGTCTCCAGAGTGCGAGGGGGCTTTTCAAGCACTGAAAGACTGTTTTTGCTCCCCGCCCATGTGCCACCTACCAGTGCCAGGTCGTCCTGAAGACAGATGCGTCAGAAGTGGGCATCGGTGCAGTTCTCTGCCAAGAGCACGATGACGGAGTTCATCCAGTGTGTTGCACAAGCAAAAAGCTGAATCCTGCAGAGAGAAACTATTCAATAGTGGAGAAGGAGTGTTTGGCTTTGATGTGGGCAGTTCAGAAATTTGAACCCTATTTGTATGGAGTTGAGTTCTCACTGCAGACAGACCATTCCCCACTCCAGTACCTGGATCGGGTGAAATCGCCAAGTGGGCGAATCACTAGATGGGCTTTGCTTCTCCAGCCATTTCGTTTGTGGTTGAAGCCATTCCAGGGAAAGAAAATGTTGTCGCTGACTTTCTGAGTCAGGTGGAATAAGAGGTCAAGTACTGCTGTGTTGATATTATGTTTTTGTTCTGCTGTTGTTAGGTTGTTAGGTTCGTGCGTTGACTTATGATTTTCTGTGTTGTTAGGTTTAAAATGATATTTTTTAATCTTGGAGGGGGGGGGGGGGGGGGGGGGGGGGGGGGGGGGAGAGGCGTTGTCACGCACGGACATTCAAAGGACATAATTATGCTTGTATGGCGGAGTGGTTGCAGTGGTTAGTTTTCTTTTTTTTTTCCCCATGTCGATATTTTGGAGTTATGATGTGTGTTTTATTTTATTTTATTTGTGTGTGTGTGTGTGTGTGTGTGTGTGTCGAGTTATTGTAGGTAGATTATCGACCAAAGAGGGTGCAGTTTTGCTTGTATTTGGCCTATTTTTGTGATTGTTGTGGTTTGTGGTGTTGATGTTTTATTGGAGATTGGTGTTTGGATATGGTTAGGTCCATATTTGGTCTTGGGTATAGGCTGTTAGTGATTATTGATTGATGATGGAGGAATTGGTGGTTTGGAGTCTGTGCCGATACACAGTGTTCCTATGTTTAGAAGTGTGGTCTTGGTATTTTGGTGACTGACTGTTGATTGGTCTTTGAGCTAATTAGTGTTTTGAGTCTGTATACGATTGTCGATATTCATGCCCTTACCTGGAGTCGTGTCGTGTCGTTCCCTGGGCAACCTATAGACGATTGGTTGCAGTCAGGATGTGGCCTTGTCAGTTTCATGGTATCTGTCACCTCTAGGTATCGTCTGTCTTTTTGACTATCTAGTTGAGTTGTTTGCGACTCCTGGCTCGAGACGGAGGTCTGATCCAGTGTCTGGTGAGGCAGTTTTGCTACTTGGTTTAGTGGGCTGCCTGGAAGTCCCATTGGCGGGTCCTGGTGACAGCTCGGAGTTCCTTGGAAAAGTGTTTGGTGTTTCGGTGTCTGCCTACAGCTTACACGCATTTGAAGGGAGCGCAAGTTGCCCGGCCTGGTGCTGCTTTGGCAGGTGTTCGTCTTGTGTCGTCTTCGTCGTCATCGTAACTCAGCTGACCTCTAGGTCATCGTCACAGACGACCGGGAGGGGTCGAGAGCATCCTTCGAGCGTCGAAGCTTCCCTTCTGCTGTTGAGATCTGCTGAGCTACTGAGCCCTTCGTCGTCTTCAGTTTGTGTTACGGCGTTTTGAAATTAGTGACTTTGTGTTGAACTTAGTGACATTATTGATTTGGCATTGTTCGGAGCTTCATCTACCGTGGCATCAAGACCTCAGTGACAGTGTGGTCACCAGTGCCCAAACTGTAAATGCCCGTGAGGGAAGGGAAAGAGTTGAGGTGTGAAAATTGTGGAAAAAAAAAAAAAGAAAAAAGAAAAAGATGTTCGAGTGAGTGAAGGGTGAATGGTATTGTATATGAGCTGTTGATGATCATATATATATATATATATATATATATATATATATAGATTTGGGATATATTTGTATATGTTGTGTGGAAGGGGAATTGTAGTGAATTGTTTTTTTGTCCTCATTTTTGAGAAGCAATTATATGGTACCTTTACACCTGATTTTGTGACAGAGGTACGTCGCGCTTCCCCTAGGAATGCGAGAGATGTGGCATTGGAGGCAACCCGTCTAGCGGAGGCACGCAAATGGGGAGAGAGAGAAAGAGAGACCGTTACCTCAAGTAACACGTGGGCAAGACACCAGAGTCAAGTCATCCGGAGAGATGGAGATCGGGACCAGCCCACCGAGGTCAAGACCCCCGTCGTTGGCAAAGGTACAGGATCGCCACGACAGGCATCCAACAAGCTGGTTAAGGGGCCACCGAAACAGTGGTTAATGTGCTATATATGTGGAGGTCGGGGAACACTTTGCTCGCAATTGCCCGACTCCTCCTGATGGCCAGATCCGGTTTGTCAGGACGAAAGAGCACCTACTGTTGCAGACGTCTCACCGACGCTATGTGTGCCTTGCTCTAAGAAGCCCTTCAACCCCAGATGCAAAGTCAGGGTTGGCGACGCGTGGGCGGAGGGTATCCGCGACACTGATGCCTCGCACATTGTAGTTGCTGCCAGACTGGTTCGGGTGGAGGCATACACCAGGGCAACACGGGCGGTGGTATTGGCTGAGTCCTGCTGCAGAAGTGTACTGCCCGTAGCTTGTGTATATTTAGATACGCCCTTTGTTGGTAGAGTTGAGGTTTTGCTGATGGAAGACCCGGTTGGCGATGTGCTAGTGGGCAACTATGTTCGTCGTGAGGGAGAGGCAGATCCCGAAAGAGTCCCTGTATCCTATCAGGGAGACAAACGAATTAGTGAAGGAGGATAAGCCCCAGGATCCTCAGGTCGCTGTGCTTACACGGGCACAGACGAAAGCTCTTACCACCCCTACACAACTATCGCTCAGGGAGCACGTAATGGCGGTGTCAAGGGAAAAAACTCGTCGAGGAGCCTTGTTTCAGCACGGAGAGCAGCAGAAGAGGGAACGACGTTCCATCCACACGGGAATACTGTTTCATTCAGCTGGAAGGACAGAGTTCTGCTGCGTAAATATGAGAGTACTAACGGGATTGTGACCCAGGTCTGCGTGCCCAAGTCATTGCGAGGGACCATACTCACCTTGGGACACGACATCCCCATGGCCGGGCATTTGGGGGGAACAAAAAACGAAGGCACCGATCTTCCCTCATTTTTATTGGCTAGGAAAGTGTGGAGATATTGGCCGCTATGTTAGGTCCTGTCCTAAGTGCCAGTGAACGGTCGACAAGGGACGAGTGAAGTCTGTGCCTTTGGTCAGGATGCCCCTGGCACAGGAACCTTTCAACAGAGTGGGAGTAGATCACACCGATGTCTGCGTCCGTCAATAGGTACATCTTGGTGCAAGTGGATTTCGCTACTCGTTATCCAGAAGCCACCCCACATCGCACTATCACAGCGGAAGCCGTGGCTGAGGCACTGTTTGCCATGTGGTCACACACAGGGATCCCTGCGTCTGTACTTACTGATGGAGAGGTACACAGTTCACGAGCGAGGCAATGACTCAGGTGTTCAAGTTATTGTCTATCAAAGGTCTGCGCACCACGCCTAATGCAATGGACTGGTAGAACGCTTTAATGGCACTCTCAAGAAGATGCTGTGGAGGCTCACCCAGGAGAAACCAGAGGAGTGGGACCACTGGATGCCGGCGCTCTTGTTTGCGTACAGAGAGGTTCCCCAGCAGAGTACCGGATTCTCTCCTTTCGAGATGCTTTATGGGCACAGAGTGAGAGGGCCAATGAAGGTGTTATGTGACCTGTGGTCCAAGCCAGAGAATTTGGGATTCTCAGACAGCTGCTGACTACGTCTTCGAACTGCGGAACCGAATCACTGAGAGTGTGCTCTGGCCCAGGAGAGCCTGGAGAAGGCAGCTAAGACGCATAAGCGCTACTTTGATAGGAAGGCTCGTCCTCGTGTGATTCAGCCAGGAACAAGAGTGCTAGTTCTGCGGCCAGTGAAAAACAATAAGCTGGAACTGGCATGGCAAGGCCCATTCCCTGTGGTCACCAGGGTGGGAGAGGCAGACTACAAAGTGCGCGTGCAAGGACGAGAGAAGTTGTTCCATGTGAACCTGCTAAAGATGTTTGTTGAGAGAGAGCAGGAATCTACCCCCATAGTGGTGGCTTTCTATTGTACACCAAGAGGAAGAGACTGAGGAACAAATCCCCACCATCAGGAAGGAAATCCCTCTAGTTCCATTGACCGCATCCCAAACGGCGGAAGACGTCACGATTGGGACAGAGGATGCCAGATTTAGAGGACAGCTTCAGGAGTTGGTCAAAGAATACCATGACGTGTTGACTGACCTCCCCGGATCGACTACGTTGTTGAGTCTTGTAAGATCAGACTCAACTCTGACACTCCAATGCGGTCCAAAACCCTACCCAGTGCCCTACTCTCAACAAGAGTCCGTTCGTGACGAAGTGGAATTGATGTTGAGGATGGGGGTGATTGAAAAGTCAGTGTCCCCATACTCTTCACCCATCGTGTTAGTAAAGAAAAAAAGATGGCAAGATCGATTTTGCGTTGATTTTCGTCGTCTCAACAAGATTGTAGAGTTTACGCAGAGCCGATGCCAGAGACCGAGTACCTGTTTGCTAAGCTATGGGAGCGGCGAGTTTTTAGCAAGCTACACTTGTCGAAGGGGTATTGGCAGATTCCAGTTGAGGAGAGTGACCGCCCCAAGACAGCGTTCTCCACACCACAAAGGCCATTACCAGTGGATCAAGATGCCATTTGGCTTATGTACATCAGGCGCGGTATTCACCCGCTCTGATGACATCGACAATTTTATCGACGATGTGCTCATTTCTACAGTTGGCACAGAGGAACATTTGACCATCC
>JADBJO010007523.1:82297-111388 GCA_016801955.1 Conus betulinus | reverse complement strand
GTGTGTTGTGTGTGTGTGTGTGTGTGTTGGGTTGTGTGTGTGTTGGGCGAACATTGCCCCGGAGATAATTTATATTCTACAAATCATGCCGCTGAGGACAGTTCCAAATGGTCAGTGTTTCTAACTAACAAAGACTAGTTTAAAAACCAGAAATACACCCTGGGATGCAGGGACAAAGTTTCTGACCAAAAACATGAAAGCCTTCTTTGTTGTTCACAGAACATTAAAAGATAGCATGGCGAGAGCATGATTACGAGGAAAGTAAATTATGTAGAACAAATTATTTGGCCTTGGTGTTGTAATACGATAATCTTCTGATCATGGGTGTATGCTTTGAATATTCTGGTTTTCTTTCCTCTCCAATTTCCGGTCAGTTCTTCCCGTCTCTATCCTTTTCGTTAGGACTCATGGCTCTGTACTAACACTGTCCAAATTCGTTTACATCTATGTTCACGCACACACGCACGCGCGCACACACGCACGTACGCACGCACGCACGCACGCACGCACGCAACAGCGCGCTCCCGCGCGCGCGCGCACGCACATACGCAGAAGCACATACCCCACATATGATACATACACATATGCACATATGAAAATGCCTAAAAGCAGAGAATCAACAGTCATGTTCCGCTCTGGATAGTGCGCCACAAGTTTCACTGACTGGACCCCAGCTACTAACGGGGTAAACCTGGCATTGGCCTATTACCCATTTTACTGGAAAGAAAAGGTACCTGGCCATTGAGCTGTTACCCCGTTTTACTGGAAAGGGAAAAGGTAAACCTGGCATTGGCCTGATTTAACCATTTTACTGGAAGGAAGGTAAACCTGCATTGGCCTGTATGCCCATTGTTAAAAAAAGAAAGATAAACCTGGCAGTTGGCCTGTTACCCATTTAGACTGGAAAGAAAGGTAAAACCTGGCATTGGCTGTGTTACGACATTTACCTGAGAAGAAAGGTAAACCTGGCATTGGCCGTTTACCCATTATGGAAAGAAAGCATATAAACTGTGCATTGGCCTGTTACCCATTACTGGAAAGAAAGTAGAACCTGGCCACAGGCGCCTGGTACCCATTTTACTGGGAGAAGAAAGGATAAATCTGGCATGGCCTGTTACCCATTTACTGGAAAGAAAGGTTAAACCTGCATTAGGTCTAATTACCCATTAAACTGAAAGGGGGAAAGGTAAAATTTCTGTCTAGGAATAAAGGCACGATGAACCGACCAGCAAAAAAAGAACAAAGGAAGATGGTAAATTACAAGTTAAACGTTGAAGTTGAACTTTCAGAGGTTCGTTGTCTGGGCATGAGGGGATGAGCAAAGCGCGAACCCATTCCTCACCTATCGGCGCCTTCCGCTTTCCCTGAACTGAATCCAGGCTCCCATTTACTGCTGGGAGCGATTAGAGAGGACAGAGTTGGTTTCAGCAGACAAGAACATTCTCCACCCCATAGTTCGGGTTTGAAAACTCAAGTCAGTCAGCTCCACAAGCAACCACTGTTAGTATCAGGACAACCACTGTTAGCATCAGACACAACCACTGTTAGCATCAGACAACCACTGTTAGCATCAGGGACAACCACTTGTTAGCATCAGACAACCACTGTTAGCATCAGACAACCTCTGCTAGCATCAGACAACCACTGTTAGCATCAGGCAAACACTGTTAGCATCAGACAAACACTGTGTTCAGCATCAGAACACACCTGTGTGTAGATCAGACAACACACTGTTTAGCATCAGACAAACACTGCTAGCATCAGACACACCACTGTTAGCATCAGACAAAAACACTGTTAGATTCATGACAAACACTGCTTAGCATCCGGAAAACCACTGCTTAGCGTCAGAAACCACATCAACAAGCTGTTAGCATCATACAAACACCACACTGTTAGCTTTCAGACAAACATTGTTAACATCAGAGCACCACTGTTAGCATCAGACAACTTCACTGTTAGTATCGAGACAAACACTGTTAGCATCAGACAGAAAACACCATTTAACCACCCCTGCATCGAGAACAAACCCTGTTAGTGTCAGACAAACCAGGACAAAAAAGACAACCTTTTTTAGCATCAGACAACCACCTGTTAGCATCAGACAAACGCACTGTTAGCATCAGGAACAAGCCAAACAACTGTTAGCGCATTCAGACAAACAACACTTTAGCATCAGACAACCCACTGGTTTAAAAACAGACAAACGTGTTAGCCATCAGACAAAAACACTGTTAAAACAGGACAAACACCACTGTTGGCATTCAGACAAAAACACTGTTAAAACAGACAGACAACACACACTGTTGCATGCATCAGGCACTACCACTGATAGCCATCAGACTACAAAAACCCACTGTTATGCATCAGACCCACTCTGTTAGCATCAGAACAACCACTGATAGCATCAGACAAAATACTGTTAGCATCAGACAACCCACTGATTAGCATTCAGATAAAGCACTGTTTCGCATCGACACACTCTGTTAGCATCAGACAACCACTGATTAGCATCAAACAACAAACACTGTTAGCATCAGACACGACACACGAGTAGCATCAGACAAACCACTGTTTAGCATCGAGACAACACTGTTAACAGTCAGACAACACACTTGTTAGCATCAGGGACAAACACTGTTAGCATCATGGACACACGGTTAGCATCAGGGGGACAAAAACTACTGATAGCCATCAGACGACACTACTGTAGCATCAGACACATCTCTGTTAGGCATTGCAGGGCACACACACTGATTAGCCCATCAGACCACCCACTGTTAGCATCAGTACACACAACTGTTAGTCATCCAGACACACACTGATAGCATCAGACACCTGACACTGATAGCATCAGGGACAAATACTGTTAGCATCACGACACACTCTCTGTTAGCAATTCAGACAACACCACTGATAGCACTCAGACAACACACTGTAAGCATCAGAGAAAACACTGAATATGCACCAGGACAAACTTCTGTTTAGCATTCAGACAAACACTGACTAGCATCAGATCAACCACTGTTAGTAATCAGACACACCCAACTGCTAGCATCAGACAATCAATGATAGCATTCAGAACAAAGCTCTGTTTAGGCATCAGACAAACCACTGGTTAAGCATCAGACACACACTGTTCAGCATCAACCCACCCCACATCTGATAGCATCAGAACAACACACTGATAGCATCAAACAAACAACTTGTTTAGCATCAGGACCACAGCAGCTGTTAGCATCAGACAACCACTGGTTAGCTATCAGAAAGCAAAACACCACTGTTAGCAAATCAGACAACCACTGTTATATATCCAGGACACCACACTGCTAGCATCAGACAGAGTCACAACAGCATCAGAACAAATCCGACTGGATAGGCAATCAGGACAAACCTTGTTAGCATCAGACACACCCACTGATTAGCATCCAGACAACAACACTTGTTAGCCATCAGTACCACACAATGTTTTAGGAATCAGACCACACATGGATAGCGATCAGACACACAATCTGATAGCATTCAGACAACTACTACTGTTGAGCATCAGGGACACACTCTGGGTTAGGCATCAGAGACAAAAACACTGATAGCATCAGACAACCCACTGTAGGCATCAGAGAAACACTGATAGCACCAGAACAAACTCTGGTAGCGCATCAGGACAAACACGTGATAGCATCAGACAACCACACTGTTAGTATTCAGACACACTACTGCCTAGCATCAGAACAATCACTGATAGCATCAGGCACACAACATGTTAGCATCAGGACACAACTACGGTTCACAGATCACACACTGTTAGTCATCAGGCACACACACACTGTGAGCATCAGGGGCATACAAGGCTTAGTTATCAGAGGCGACACAACTGTTAGCATCAGACACCAAACGGTTAGCATCAGACACACCACTGTTAGACATCAGACAAAGCCACTGTTAGTTGAGGGCACAGAACAACACTGATAGCAGCAGACACACTGTGTTAGCATCAGTCACAAACATGTTAGCATCAGACAAACACTCTTAGCATCAGACAAACACTGTTAGCATCAGACAAACCCAAGATAGCATCAACAAACACGTTAAGCATCAGGGGGAACACACATTGATAGCATTCAGACAAAACCGGCTGATAGAATCAGACAAAACACTGTTAGCATCAAACACACACGAGCTGGATAGCATCAGGACAACCACCTGTTAGCCATCAGACAAACACTGTTAGCATCAGACAACCACTGTTAGCATCAGACAAAAACCACGGTTAGCGGGATCAGGACAAACTACTGAGTCGCATGCAGACACACTTACTGTTAGGATACAGGTACACAGGATCTTCTGTTTATCATGTGCATGGAGAACACACTGCGAATGCCTCGGACACGACCACTGTGGAAGCATCAGCGGGACCACAACATGTTAGCATCAGTTGACAACACTGAAGCATCAGGACACACCACTGATTAGCACTTAGACAACTCTGGTTAGCATCAGACACACTCTGTTAGCATCAGACAAACAATGATAGCATCAGACAACACACCCTGTACAGCATCAGAGAGAACACTGATAGAACCAGACAGACAAGACTCTGTTAGCATCAGACAAACACTGATAGCATCAGACAACCACGTGTGTTATGTATCAGAACACACACCTGCTAGCACACTCCGACAAGCTCACAGCCAGCAGACAACTCACTGATAGCATCAGACACAACTCTGTTTTAGCCAATCAGACACACACCACTGTTCGGATCAGACCATCACACTGGTAGCATCCAGACCCACACTATGCATAGCATCAGACACAACACCCTGTTTTCGATCAGAAACAACACTGTTTAGCATCACAGGGCACACACTGTTAGTATCAGGCAGTCACCACTGTTAGCATCAGACCACATCAACCCAACGTGTTAGAATCAGGGACAACCACTGTTAGCATCAGGACCAACCGACACTGTTAGCATCCAGACAAAACCACTGATAGCATCAGACACCACTCTGTGGCATCAGACGGACACACACTGTTAGCATCAGACAAAACACCCTTTAGCATCAGACAACCACAATGTTTAGCCATCATACCAAACACTGATTAGCATTAGACAAAACACTGTAAGCATCGACAACAACACTGTTAGCATCAGACAACCACTGTTAGTTCTTTTTTTAAGTCAGACACACACTGCTAGCATCCAGACACAACAATGATAGTCATCAGACAAAACACTGCTATAGCATCAGACAACAACTCTGTTAGCATCAGACACAACACTGCCTAGCATTCAGGACAAACACTGATAGCATCAGACAAACTCTGTTAGGCATCAGACACACAATGTTAGCATCAGACAAACACGCTTTAGCATCAGACAACCACTAATAGCATCAGGTCAAAACACTGATGTGAGCATCAGAGACAAACAACTGATAGTATCAGACACACCTCTCTCCGAGGATCAGACAAACACCGATAGCATCAGACAAACACACTGATAGCATCAGACACCACACTGATAGCATCAGACAAACACCTTTAGCATCAGATAGCATCAGACAAAACTCGATAGCATCAGACAAACGCAAGCTGATAGCATCAGACAAACAACCTTTAGCGCATCAGATAGCGTCAGACAACACAACTGATAGCATCAGACAAAACACCTTTTAGCATCAGACAAAACACTGCTAGTATCAGACAAAACACCTTTAGCATCAGATAGCATCAGACAAAAAACTGATAGCATCAGACAAACACTCTTAGCATTCAGACAAAACACCTTTAGCATCAGATAGCATCAGCGCAACCCACTGATAGCATCAGGACAAACACCTTAGCATCAGATCAGACAAACAATGGAGTAGTATCAGACCCAAAGGATATCGTTGAGGAAAGACAGTAAAGAAATACATTCCCACACTCCTTCCAATTCTTTTTCACTTGTGTCTTTCTCACAGCATTTGTTAAAACAACGGTAGTATAGAAACCGTTTGAAAAAAGGGTTTACAGCCTAAAAAGAAGGCAAGAATGTTCAAGGGATGATTTGTGGGTGCATTCATGTGAGACAGGAAAAAGCAGTTGGACACTGAAGAAGTATTAGCACTTTCTGAGAGGGAGCGGTCCTTTTTTAAAGGAAGGGCACGTCTTTCTTTCCCCTTTTGTGTTAGTATGTGGACAGAGAGATGAGGAAGGTAAACTAACCATTCCCATTATACAAGAGGTCAAAACCCAGTGTTGTATATGGACAAGAGAGAGAGAGGTGAATAACATCTCATTCTTACAGGAGGTCAAAGACCAATGTTAGTATGTGGACAGAGAGAAAGGTGACTCTACATCCCATTCTACAAAAGGGTCAAAGACCAATGTTAGTATGTGGACAGAGATTGGAGAGGGTGACTAAACCATCCCATTCTCACAAGAGGGTCAAAAGAACCAGTGTTAGTATGTGGGACAGAGGATGAGGGTGACTAAACATCCCATTCTAGAAGAGGTTCAAATGACCAGTGTTGTATATGAACAGAGAGGTGGGGACTTAACTATCCCATTTCTACCAAGAGGTCAAAGACCCAGTGTTAGTATGTGGGACAAGGAGAGGAGAGGGTGACTCTAAACATCCCATTTCTACAGAGAGGTCAAAAACCAGTGTTAGTATGTGGACAGGAGGGAGGCCGCAGAGGATGACTCAACATCCCATTCTACAAGAGGTCAAACACCCAGTGTTTAATTGACAGGGGTCCTTGCTGTGGACCGCTGTTGTCATAGATGAGATGTGTGTGTGTTGTGTGTGTGTGTCGTTTGTGTGGTGTGTGGTGTGTGTGTGTGTGTGCGTGCGTTCGTGTGTTGGGGGTGTTGTGTGGGTGTGGGTGTGTGTGTGTGTGTGTGTGTGTGTGGTGTGTGTGTGTGTGTGTGTAGTATTGGGACAGAGGAGATGAGCGAGGGTGACTAAAAATCCAATTCTACAAGAGGTCAAAGACCAGTGTTAATATGTGGACAGAGAGAGAGAAGAGGGTGACCTAAAACATCCCATTCTACAAGAGGGTCAAAGACCAGTGTTAGTTATATGGGACAGAGAGACTGGGTGACTAAACATCCAATTCCTACAAGAGTCATAGACACCTGTGTTTTAGTAGTGTGGACAGAGATAGGGGTGACTAAACATCCCATATTCTACAAGAGGTCAAAAGACCAGTGTTAGTATGTTGGACAGAGGAAAGGGTGGTACTAAACATCCCATTTAATACAAGAGGTCAAAAACCAGTGTTAGGGTATGTGGACAGAGATGAGAGAGAGGGTGACTCTCAACATACCATTCGACAAGAGGTCAAAGACCAGTGTTTAATTTGACTGAAGAACCATGGGGGTCCTTGCTGGTGGACGCTGTTGTCATAGATGCGTGTGTGTGTGTGTGTGGTGTGTGTGTGTGTGTGGGTGTGTGTGTGTGTGTGTGTGTGTGTGTGTCTTTCTGGTCGTGGGCGTGTGTGTGTGTGTGTGGGTGTTGTGTGTGTGTGTGTGGTGTGGTGTGTGGTGGTGTGTGTGTGCGCGCCGCGCACGGTGAGCGTGCGTATGCATGTGTGTGTATGTGTGTGTGTGCGGGCACGTGCGCGCTCGTGTTCGTTTGGTGTGTGGGGTGTGGTGTTGTGTGTGTGTGTGTGTGCGCGCGCGTGCGCGTGCGGTGCGTGCGTGCATGCGTGGTGTGTGTGTGTGTGTGGTGTGTGTGTGTGTGTGTGTGTGCGCGCGCCGCGCGCGCGTGGCTGTGCGTGCGTGCATGCGTGTGCGTGTTTGCGTGTGGTGTGTGTGGTGTGTGTGTGTGTGTGTTGTGTGTGTGTGTGTGTGTGATGTGTGGTTGTGTGTGTGGGTGTGTGTGTTTAACGCCAAGTCTTCTCTCCTCCAAAGTGTCCAGATTGTCTGACGACTATTGTGTTCATGGGTGAAACCCGTTGTATGCCCAGATGGGAGCGCTTTTGACTGTGCCATGTTATCATACTAGTCGGAACATTCATGACAACCAAAAACCTAGCACAACCAGAAAGTATGCACGGTTTTCTTGAGATTATTGTAGTAGGCAACAGGGGGACGTTGTAGGGGAGGAAATTGGTACCACATTGAATGAGTTTGACCCCCCCGTCCCCCAAAAACCTGCCTTGGGTCTGGAGGGCGAAATGTTTCAACCCGCATCCTTACGACCCGTCAACCCTGCGACTGGTTCCGCACTGTACCGTCCTTCCCGCCTAAAACGTTCCTCCTGTCTCCTGGCAAAAATGCCTCGATCAGCAGAAGGGGCTCCAGGCAGTTTCGCAAGCCCACGACTAATACCGAAAGGCGGCCTGTGGGTGGGGGTCATTGTGGGTACAGTGGGGCAGAAAGCTGCGTATCTGCCGGCTGCGAGTTGGTGCGGTGTGGTGTCGACAGTGGCGGGACCAGTGCACGGCGTGGTGGCGGTTGATCCAGCGGATGTTGCCGCCAGGAAGCCACATCGGTAAGATGGAAAGTGCTCTTGTTGCTCGCAAAACCAGTGCCTCTCCCGCCTCTGGTATGATTGAAGGTGCACACTGACTTACACCATTTCCACTGCTAGGACACATGGATCACCCACGTCATCAGGGACTATTCTCGGTTGACGACTCCCAACTATTGACACCAAAGGAGCCACGCTTGTAGACAGTAAGAGACCAATCTACCTAAGTGACCACTATCGTAGAGGATACTAGTTTTTTCAATACCGATCACACTAGCTGTTTTTCACACGTTTTTTAACGGTGGGAGGGTACTAGTTTCCTATTGACCGATAATATGGCTGTTTAGTATCATAGGGATCAAATGGCTCCCAATCACCTCCTTCGGGAAATGATGGAATTCACCAGACTGCTCTCGGTTAGATCTCAGAGCGAATTCACTCACCTCTGTGCTTTTCTTTAGAATGACAGCTGTGTATCACAAGTATTTCCCCCGGAGGATCCTCACAAATGTTGGTCCTGTTTTCCATCCACAAAGAATGCAAGTTGATTAAGTTATTACCGTCTCGTGTTTTCCATATTGCCCCGCAGGAATAGCAGTTTAAAGATCAGTCGGGTGATCAGCTGACGGGTTTTCTCCTGTTTCCTGAAGGAGATCACAATTTTTATGTCATATTATTCATATTTTCGCCCGCCCGCAGGAAAGCAGGGTTATCAGCGGGTGTTTTCCTGATTTTTTCCTGAGAATCGACAATTGTTTTATCCTACTTTCCCGTCCTTTCAGGGCAAAACCCCTTGTTATTTTCCTGGTGTTTTCCTGAAGAATTCACAAAATGAGTGTTGGTACTATTTTGCCCGCAAGCGAAAGAAAGTTCAGTTATTATACGTGAGTTTTGCCTGAAAGGATTCAATGAACTGTGTTCCCCTATTTTCGTGGGGAAACACCAGTAGTGGATCGTAAGGAAATAACTGGAAGTATTAGGTGATTGTGGGGAAAAACCACATTTACCACAGCGATAACACGACAGCCCTGCGACCACACCCAATGCTCATTTGCAACCACAACCTGCCAAGTTACTGGTGCTATCAACTTTGCCAAAGCCATTTGCATTTGCTCCTTGTGCCAGAGTTATAGATAACCACGATCAAACATCCACAAGCTGGGGTATATTTTTGTTCATGAATAACGACTTTTTTTCCCTCGCGATAGTAATCCTTTCCCTTTTCTTGCTTTCCCTCTAGAAAAAAAAAATTCTAAATCTGTTCCGAGGAAAAAAAGTGGTGATTCGTCGTTGGAAAAAAAGAGAAAACACCTGGTTATCCTCATCATAACAGGGAAACAATTTGCTATCCCTAGGAAAAATAATTGTGATCCTTGGATAATAACTGTTTCCACATTTTCTGTTAGCTTTTCGTTTTGTCCTCGAGGGTTCTTGTATGTTCCATGAGAGGAAACTCAGTTATTGTTGATTTGTGTAGACATTAGTTCTTATCGCGTGTTACGAAGACTGTAGTTTTCGTATGCGGCCTGTGTGAGACATGGTCTTCTATTATCGCCTATGTAGAGGTCGAGACTAGTTTTAATATTGCCTGTAGACACTCTTATTATTCGCCGGTACGCCACAACAGTTCACTTTATCGCTGTGTAGGAACTCTTTATTATCCGCCTGGTAGACACACCAGGCTTATTATCACCTGTCAGGGACACCAGTTTTTATCGCCTTGTAGAACACCTCTTTTATTACTGGTGCTAGTAGGACACTCGTAAAATCTTTAACTATGCCCTGTTAGAACATACTGGTCATTATCGCCTTGATAAGACACGTAGTCAAATATCGGCTGGTAACGGACACTAGCCCTAAATTATATCGCCTCTAACACTGTTTTTGTTTTTTATTTACTTGACCTCTACACACCAGTTTATTATGCCTGTATATACAGCAATAGTTTATTCTCATACAATTTGTACAAAAACATGAATCCTTGAAGGGAGTAGCAATTTTATTTGGACTGAAGAAATCAACATTCTTTCCTAGGGTTTTTTGGGGTCACTGTAGGACGCTGTCAATGAATTACCTCTGCGGCTGTTTACAAACACCACAACAAAGGGAATATCATCGTACTGCCAAATAACGCAGCCAACCCGCCAACATTCTTCAACGGCTAGGACACGGCAAGAATCATGCCCCCATCCCTGGCACACGACACCAACAACCCTCGTGCCACTCGTGTAACATTCAGGCCCAGATGTGTGCGATATGGACGCGACACCCCGCTTAGCGGTATGAGGTGTGTCGAGTGGCACTGCAGGACCTCCCAGAATGGAATAGTTCACCCGAGATTAATCGCAAAGAGGTGGCATGGAGGGACCAGGACATGTAGTACACTCTCAGTAAACCAAGCAGTGATCATGATCGAGCTCATCGTTTTGCTCTATATCGAGAACAAGAATGGATTGGCAGCGCTCAAATCTTACAAGACTGATAAAGTATGTTGATGATCTGGTCAAACAGCCTGTAGTGATTGTAGAAGCGCTATCAGGTTTCAAAGTTTTTCCTCACTGCAGATAATTGTGAGGCTAGGAGGTTTTGTGGGGAACGTTTCTGCATATCAAGCCTCATTGAAATACAGCTCTCTCAGTTGCAGGGAGGTAAAAAAACTTTCCAGTAGCCTTTTTTTTTTCGTTTTTGTTTTTTTTTTTTTTTTTTTTTTTTTTTTTTTTTTTTTTATTTTATTATTTTTTTTTTTTTTTGTTTTTTTTTTTTCCTTTTTTTTTTTTTTTTTTTTTTTTGTTTTTTTTTTTTTTTTTTGTTTTTTTTTTTTTTTTTTTTTTTTTTTGTTTCTCTAAAGCAATGGCATGAAGCGACAGAGTAGGTTGTTTCAAGTTGGATCTGGTCAAGAGGAAAGAGAACAAAAGTTTGAACTTACTAAGGCTTAAAATTTCGACAAATATCAGGTTTTGTCCCTGTGACTCACGTGGTTAGTGCGCAGACGTCATTAAGTGGATATGGATGGGATCGCATATCCAGAATGGGCAGGGGTTCGCTTGAATCCCGAGCCATGGCTTCGTTCACACAGATGGGGAAAAAAAGGAGGCAGCAATAGGACATTTCCGGAGAGTCAATCGAATACTCGTGGGTGTGGTCCCAACCCACCTAGTAGTGGTCAGGGAGAAGATAAAGATAGGCCGAAAAATCCGAAACCACTTTTACTTGAAAGGGTGGCTTTTTTTCTATTTCTGAGGACGCTTTGCACTGCCTACGCGTGGTTGAAGAATTTGGATGACCAGGCTCATGGTGATGGAAACTGGGTCCCTTTCCAACTTCAATGGGCTAGTGCAGTAATGACAGGGTGCAGGTCCTTGAGCAGGGCTAGGGTATTAGTATTTGCAAGCGGATTGTGCTTTATATAAAGATTTACGTCTGTGAGGCTGAATGAGACTGGAACCGCACAAGCATGTCACGGATAGTCGTGTTCCCGTTTTGTAGGCACTAGAGGGGGCTGGCTTTAAAAAAAAATGTTTAGTCCCTGGGAGCACAAGAAGGATAGGGATGTTTCATAGAAGTGCGTTTGGGAATTTTGCCGCACCCTGGTGGACAGAAGGGGTGGCATGTGGTAGTAGCAGGGCTGAACATTAACAGGTCTGTCTCTGGTTGTTGTCCTGGGTTTTTGGTTCCAGAGGACTTCGTGGGGCGGTGTGATGAGCTGGACTTCCGCCTGGACAGCACGATCAATCATGTCTTTGGGATAGGTGGCGTTCGAGGAAGAAAACCGTGTCATTTTTCTAGGGGCTTGTTACATCAAACGGCAGGAGTTCTCAGAAAGCAAGCAGAGGGTCTGACGGAGTGCTCAGAAAACTGAGTAGTAGGGTATGGCGGGTTTTTGGTTACTGGGGATTATGTGTGGACGATCGGTAGTCTTGTATATAGAGCGTTGTGAGTCAGTAGTAGGTTTGCTAGTTTGCTGGAAGTGGGAGAGTCCACTATCAGTGATGGAGAGGGGGGGGACTCTGTTCGAGGGAAAGGGAAAGTGAGGCAATGTTTCCAGATAATTTCGTAGGGGTTTTCAACCTTAAATATTTACCTCACAACACTCTCTTCCAGATTTTTGGAAATGTCGGCCGTTTTATTGAAACCTTTGTTGTATAGCCAGTTGTTGTTTGCCAAAGCTCTTGTCAAACACTGAAAATTTGTAACAGCCATGGTGCCAGTCCAAATCCTTGTGTCATATATACGTTGAAAATTTGTGATTAGCCCATGGGTGCCACGCGATAAATCTCTTTTCAAAATGTTTGAAAATTGTCATAGGCCAGGTTGTCCGCCAAATCCTTTATCACCACTCGTTGAATCAGGAAAATGTCTTGGGCATTCACTGAACATATTTGGGTCGTTGACAAAGTTAATAGTGGTTGATACCGACCCTGGTTGATTTGACAGTTTCTATTGTTTTAAATAATGGGATTCCAGTTGTGTCATTCTGCTTCAGAAGAAAACATCCCCGTAAATAGCTTATGTATGAGAGTGAACAACTGTTTTCTGCGTTATTCATCACACGGCACCTTCATTCGATGGCTGCTGTGTGAATTTTCATCCTTCAATAGTAATCTTGGAGTGGCATAACTGTTACGTTAATGTCCAAATCAGGTTTTCGGATTGTGATGGATTCGACGGTGCCAAAGGGATACTGAAAGTGAAAAACGATGTCCACCTTTCCTCAGTTATCTGTTTTCATGGTGATCTGTGAACAGGCGTTATCAAAAGCGTTGTCTTCCTGGAGGAAGTATGGCAACGTGCCCCCATAGGAGAGATTAATGGTTCAATGTTAGCGAGGAACAAAATACGTTCCTTGGGATTAGAGAATATATTCTGCTCGGAGTTTCAGGTATCCCCTCCCAGAAGAAGACAAAGGTTTCGCTCACACCAAAGGACATTGATAACAGTATTTCCCCACACCCACGCAAGAATATCCAGGCTCGTGGATGCTGATGGATCCACACCACGTACAAACGAATGCCATTCTGGGTTGGGAAGGTGTGGGACAGTATGGCCACAAATGCTACTCTGCCGGGGGTGTTCCTCACTTCACTGATAATGTCATCACTGAGGGGGTGTCATTGCGCCAAAAAGATCATTCACACCGACAACTGCAAGGTCCTCGACCTCATCGTCATTTCCTATGGGACTCCATCTGTTCGTATCTCTCGATGGACAACCTGTGCGTTTCACGCTGACCATTTTGAAAATTCCCATCCAAAGAAAGTTGTTCTTTGCAAACACTTCTTATATGTTATTTAAAGATAATCCACAGTTTGAATTCACTGGAGGGATATTCTTTGAAAGGTGTTTCTCCCTGCGATACTGCCAACAAACAAGCGACTTAGATGTTGGAACGGCCAAGGTTCGTTCATGTTTGAAATTTAGGACGGGACAGTTCTTTGCAAAGCGTTTATCAGTGAGTTGATCTAGATCTGCACCTTGGAAATAAACAGTAGGCTGGCTTCACATGTGCTGACTGAAACCAATATGGTTGTTTCTCCTTGTTCTCGGTTTCAATGGTCCAGAGTGTCAACTGGGAAACACCAGTTCACTGTTGTAATGGTCACTGGTCGACACCAGTTTCCACTGTCAAGAAGAGTCACACGTGGAACATAACAGCTTCCACTGTGTTTAGAGAGTAACTGGTGACACCAGTTCTCACTGTTGCAGGAGAGTCACTGGACACAACAGTTCACTGTGTTAGAGTCGGAGTCACCGGGTGACACCCAGTTCAACGCAGTTGTAGAAGAGTTCAACTGACAGACCACCAGTTCCATCGTGTGGAGAGTCACTGAGACACCAGTTCACAAGTGCATGAGAGTCACTGCGACACAACAGTTTCACTGTGTGAGAGATGTCACTGGGGAACACCATGTTCACTGTGTTAGAGAGTCACTGGGCCACCACCGTTTCAACTGTGTAGAGAGTCACGGAGACACCAGTTCATGTGGTAGAGAGTCACTGGAGACAACCAGTTCCACCCCCCCAAAAATCTGTGGTAGAGTAATTGCGGGGACACCAAGTTCATCTTGTAGCGACAGTCACTGGGACCAACTAGTTCACCTGGTGGCTTAGTAGAGAGTCAATGGGAACACCAGTGTCACTGTGTAGGAAGATGGCACAAGGACCAAGTTTCAATGGTTGTTAGCGAGTCACGGTTGAGAACAGGTTCACGGTGTTTGAGAGAGTCATCTGGGGCAACCAGGTTCACGGTGTATTTGTTGTGAGTGATCAACTGTGGGCACCAGTTCAACGTGTGTGTTTGTTAGAGAGTCAATGGTTGGTACACCAGTTCACTGTGTAGAGAGTGTCACTGGGACTGACCAGTTCTACTGTGTATTGAGAGTAACTGTAGACACCAGTTTCACTGTGTATGAGAGGTCACTTGGGGCACAGTTCACGTTTTGTAGAGAGTCACTGGGACATCAGTTGCGAACTGTGTTAGAGAAGCACTGGCGACACCCTGTTCATACCTTTCCTCCAGTGCTGCAGGTTGTTTGCTTTAAGGCCAGGGTCCCTGCAAATTTGCTGTCCACCCTGCAGAAGCTTGTCTGTCATTGCTATTTTCTTCTTCTCTGTCTTTTCTCTCTGCCTTCGTCACCCCACAGTTCCCCTGAAAAATCGTTTTTAGGCAACACTTACTGGATCTTCCTGCATGAGCACCCAATTTAGTTGTCTTTTCCTGACGGCTGTCAGGTATGGTCTTCGTTTGGTTCTGTTGTGATGTCTGGATGGTTTGTAAATCCTTGTTGATCAGCGATTTGTGTTCAGACCCCGGAGGATGATTACTCCTTTTTTTTGAGTAACGACACTCATTTCTTCGTGGGGTTGATTCTTCTTCAAAATCCACTGTGAGGATCCGAGTCTGGCATGTCATACAGGGACGATGTAGGAAGAAACTCTAGGTGGTGCTTGTGACAAGACAGTAGTGAGGAAGTTGCACAGCCAGCCCACGCTGCTATACCAATTTTCCAGATTGATCCAATCTGTTTTTTATATTTTTGAGGTTAAACCACATTGAAAAAACCATGGAAGTGACTTCCTCAGCATGTCTCTGATAATTCTTCGGAAAACATGATACACTCGAGACCGTTGATTCAATATTTGTATGGAGGCTGATCAACTATGCATTTGGCCAAATCAAACCAACAACACGTCGAGGTTCCATTCCTCTGCCTTAGCTCTCTGGACTGGGTCCCCAAATTATATAATGGCATGTTCTACACAGCCAGAGACTACGATGTGCCTCCCTTCTGGGACAGAAAATCCAAATTCTCATTTCCTGACAGGTATTTAGTCAGAGCCTCGCTGGCATGACAGAGAAGATTTTCCTCGAAAAGTTTCAGAAGTGATATTGGCCTAAGGCAGTTGACGTCATCCGAGGTTTGCACTTTTTGAGTAGCTGGGTAGCTGACCTTGAAATTCATCCATACTAATTTTATCATTTTACAGAGCCAGTCAAGGATTCTGTTACAGCAAATACGGTAGTGCCATTCAGTCCAGGCGAAGATCTGGCCTGTTGGCTTTGTCATCCAGTGTTAGAGACTATCGTTGAATTTTTTTTCTCAGGCCTACTACAGGTTCCAGTAAGCCCTGGATTTTAAAGTGTTGGCTCCGCCTCTAAGGGTCCAAAATCTGTTCTCCTAACATGCTGCTCGAGAGTTTCCGCCCACTGGTGAGTGCTCAATATTCTAGCTTGCTCGAGAGTTTCTTCTCACACTGTGAGTGTCTGATATTCTAGCTGCTCGAATAGTTTCCTGGCGAACTGGAAGGGGTCTGCCCATGAAGCAATTTTGGGTTTTGTCGTTTTTGTACCATCTCCTTCTTGCTGACTGCATTACGGACAGCACTGTGTCGTGATTCACATCTTCTCCAAAGAGCTTCTCCAACCCTTTCTTCTTGGCTTCTCAGGCAGACTAGATTTATAGAGTCTTCTTTTTTTGTTTCGGATGTTATCCATCTCTCTCTTGCTTCGGGGTTTTTTGAAGTGGTCTTCTGTTTTTGGATGTTTCATTTCGGTAAGCATCCACACAAGTTTCGCACCCAAAGTCTCCAAATGTGATTTGTTTTGTGTTGTTGTGTGCTTTACCCATCAGTGCATCCAGTTTATGAACTTTTTCTTCTAATTTCTCCCACTGCATTTTTGCATGTGTGGGTGGCAACTGAGTTTCTGAAATTGCGTTTCGCATCGACAACTTGCCCAAAGTACCTATCTGAATAATTAGCGTGGGTGTCCCTTGGTACTGTGGTTTGAATCCTGACCTTGGTATTATCTCCTGGCACAGTTATGGGTGTTGTTCATTCGTCGTTCTTCATTCCTCCTTTTTTCGTTCTGTGGATCTTCATGGCGCTCTCAGAAGAGAATTCCCTCCACAGCCCCAGGGGAATTCCAAATGTTCGTTACTCATAATCTATTGTTTTGCATTTGCAATTGTGATTTAGTCGGCGCCAATGATGTATCATTCCCCGGCCTGTTTCCAGAAGTCACTGGCCAAGCAAAGTGTCCAGTACGGAGACAACTCTAGGGAGAGCTCGAGAGCAGCATGTGTTGGTGCTCAGAGAAGAATGCCAACCTCAGACAAGTATTTGTGGGACCCTGAATTCTTTACATTCTAGTGGGAATGGGCTGCATCCAGGTCGTTGACTCCCAGACGCCGTTATGCTGGCAAGAATGATCTTACTTTTATACTGGCTTTGCCGGGAATCAAAGCAGCACCCTTTGCATGTGTGGGTTTGCCTCCAATCCATGGCCTGTTAGATGTATATCTTACCCCCATCGCTATCGGACATGTGTTCTAAGTTGGAAGGCCTTCTGAAGTTCGTTTTTTTTCTCCTCGATCAGATCCAGCTGGAACTTTTTTTCAGCAGCCTCGAGCTCCTCTGCCATTGACTTCAAGGTTCTGGTCCTATTCTTTCCAGCAAACCTCGAGCTGGTTCATGTAGGTTCATAGACTAATGACCTTTCAGATCCCCTTGCTTCAACCTCCATGGCGTGGACGTGGCCCTGGAAACCCATTCCCCTCACGCTGTTGGCTAGTTTGGCATACTTCTCAGTCATGTAAATATGAGCTTGCTCTATTCTGTGTTCGTATGGCACCGTGGGTTAGATCAGAAAATAATTTGATTTTTATAAACGAGTGGAGAACAACAACTGCCACTCTTTCAGACGAATTCTGACGATTCTGCCATTCTGGAAGGTCTTCGGTGCATTTGCCGGTCATTCACTCAATGCCCAGTTGTCCTTGCTTCCATGCTCATGATATCACGGCTCGTCCAGACCGCGTTTTGTGGCCTCCTGTCGTGTGGAGCTTCGTTGTTGGACTTTCTGGTGGCGTCGTTTTTTCCTCTGGCTGGTGCTAACTGCATGTGCGATCTCCCTTGAGCACCTAGTTGTGCCTCCATGTATACCTTCCATGGGTTGCGCTGTTTTGCATGGAGCATACTACTGCGTTTCAGGAGTCTGATCTTGTCTTTCTTGTTGTTGACATGTTTCTTCTTTCGTTACCTGTTTTAATCTGGACTCCTCTGTCATAGTCTGTACTGCCCATGAGAAAGTGTCTGGTTTTGGGTCCCCTCACTGCTTGTCATCTGCAAATCGAAGGTTTTGCGATGGTTCTTCCTCCTGTACTGACAGTTGCTCGCACGATGTTCAAGTGCATCAGTCATGATGCGTTCCAGGAATATGTTAGATATGAGGGGAGACAGAGGGCAGATCAGAGGCTCCCCCTCTACTGCTATGAAGCAACTAAACCAGGTTCCTACCTGCCGCGCTGTATGGAGCAAACTCAACAAGAAGGTAGTTCTGGAGAGGGATGGACTGTGCTAGCTTCCTTTGGTTGCCCAGAACACTTCATGAAAGGAAGAAACAACAGCAGGCTGCAATTTATTTACTAACGGCCGCGCTCTATCCGTTGATCTCCACCTGGGCAGGGAAGCAAACGTATGCCACCGGGATAACCACAGAGCATGGCTGGAAGGACCACAACCACAGCTGCCCACTTCAGCATGTAACAACGCTCTAGCTGGCCGGGAAATTTTTAAAGAACTGAGCCATGAATTGAATTAAATACTCCTGGCACGTTTTTGGCCTCAGCGAAGTAAGATGAAAGAACAAAAGGAAAAGCACAAACAGACGAAAGCATGTCCTGTACTACGGTGCCGGAGATGATCAACGTGTACATGGAGCAGGATTTGTAATTCACGAGAACAAGGTATGTGACTTTAGAAGGCTTTACAACCGCTGAACAAGACTGGGGGGGGGGGGGGGGGGGGGGGGGGGGGGGGGGGGGGGGGGGGGGGGGGGGGGGGGGGGAATGCAGAGCTATGAACAAGACTGAGGGTGGAAGATGCAGAGCTATGAACAAGACTGAGGGGGAAAAGATGCAGAGCTATATGAACAAGACTGAGGGGGAGGGGGGGGGAAGATGCAGAGCTATGAACAAGACTGAGGGGATGGGAAAAGATGCAGAGCTATGAAACAAGACTGAGGGGAGATGGGGGGGAGATGCTGAGCTATGAACAAGACTGAGGGGAAAGATGCAGAGCTATGAAACAATACTGCTGAGGGGGAGGGGGGGTGGGGGATGCAGAGCTATGCACAAGACTGGATGGGGAAGATTCAGGAGCTATGAACAAGACTGAGGGGGGAAGATGCAGAGCTATGAAACAAGACTGAGGGGGAGGGGGGGGGAGGTGGGGGAGCTATGAACAAGACTGATGGGGAGAGCATACTATGAACAGAGACTGGGGGGATGAAGATGCAGAGCTTGAACAAGACTGAGGGGGAAGATGCCCCCAGAGCTATGAACAAGACTGATGGGGAAGATGCAGAGCTTATGAACACGACTGATGGGGAGGGGGAGGGGGGGGGAGATGCAGAGCTATGAACAAGACTGATGGGGAAGATGCAGAGCTATGAACAGAGACTAGAGATGGGGGGATGGGGAACAAGACTGGAGGGGGGAAGATGCAGAGCTATGAACAAAAGACTGGATGGGGAAGATGCAGAGCTATGAACAAGACTGATGGGGAAGATGCAGAGCTATGAACAGACTGATGGGGGGGGGAAGATGCAGAGCTATGAACAAACAGACTGATGGGGAGGGGGGGGGAAGATGCAGAGCTATATGAACAAGACTGATGGGGGGGGGAGGGGGGGCAGAGATGCAGGAGCTATGAACAAGACGAGGATGGGGGAAGATTGCAGAGCTATGAACAAGACTGAGGGGGAGGGGGGGGGGGGGGGGAGCTAGATGCAGAGCTAATTAACAAGACTGAGGGGGGGAGGGGAGGGGGGGGGAGATGCAGAGCTATGAACAAAGACTGATGGGGAAGATGGAGCTGCAAGACTGATTGGGAAGATGCAGAGGGATGAACAAGACTGTATGGGGAGATGCAGAGCTATGAACAGACTGAGGGGGAGGGATGGGGGTGAGATGCAGAGCTATGAACAAGACTGATGGGGAGGGGGAGGGGGGATGAGATCAGAGCTATGAACAAGACTGAGGGGGGGAGATGCAGAGCTATGAACAAGACTGATGGGGAAGATGCAGAGCTATGAACAGACTGAGGGAGGGGGGGGGGGGGAGATGCAGAGCTATGAACAAGACTGAGGGGGAGGGGGGGGGAAATGCAGGCAGAGCTATGAACAAGACTGAGGGGGAGGGGGAGGGGGGGGGAGATGCAGAGCTTGAACAAGACTGAGGGGAAAGATGCAGAGCTATGAACAAGACTAGGGGGGAGATGCAGAGCTATGAACAAGACTGAGGGGGAGGGGGGGGGGAGATGCAGAGCTATGAACAAGACTGATGGGGGAAGATGCAGAGCTATGAACAAGACTGAGGGGGGAAGATGCAGAGCTATGAACAAGACTGAGGGGGAAAGATGCAGAGCTATGAACAAGACTGAGGGGGAAAGAGCAGAGCTATGAACAAGGGGGGTTGGAGATGCAGAGCTATGAACAATGGACTGAGGGGGAAAGATGCAGAGCTATGAACAAGACTGAGAGGGGAGAGGGGGGGGGGAGATGCAGAGCTATGAACAAGACTGGAGGGGGGGGATGCAGAGCTATGAACAAGACTGAGGGTGGAGGGGGGGGGAGATGCAGAGCTATGAACAAGACTGAGGGAAAGATGCAGAGCTATGACAAACTGACAACTGAGGGGAAAGATGCAGAGCTATGAACAAGACTGAGGGGGAAAGATGCAGAGCTATGAAACAAGACTGAGGGGGGTGGGAATGCAGAGCTATGAACAAGACTGAGGGGGGAAGATGCAGAGCTATGAACAAGACTGAGGGGGAAAGATGCAGAGCTATGAACAAGACTGAGGGGGAGGGGGGGGGGGGAAGATGCAGAGCTATGAACAAGACTGAGGGGGAAAGATGCAGAGCTATGAACAAGACTGAGGGGGAGGGGGGGGGAAGATGCAGAGCTATGAACAAGACTGAGGAGGGGGGGGGGGGAGAATGCAGAGCTATGAACAAGACTGAGGGGAAAGATGCAGAGCTATGAACAAGACTGAGGGGGAGGGATGCATGCAGAGCTATGAACAAGACTGAGGGGGAAAGATGCAGAGCTATGAACAAGACTGAGGGGGATTGGGGGAAAGATGCAGAGCTATGAACAAGACTGAGGGGGAAAGATGCAGAGCTATGAACAAGACTGAGTGGGAAGATGCAGAGCTATGAACAAGACTGAGGGGGAAAGATGCAGAGCTATGAACAAGACTGAGGGGGAAAGATGCAGAGAGCTGATGAACAAGACTGAGGGGGGGAGATGCAGAGCTATGAACAAGACTGAGGGGGAAGATGCAGAGCTATGAAAAAGACTGAGGGGAAGATGCAGAGCTATGAACACTGACTGAGGGGGGAAGATGCAGAGCTATGAACAAGACTGAGGGGAAAGATGCAGAGCTATGAACAGACTGAGGGGGAAGATGCAGAGCTATGAACAAGACTGATGGGGAAGATGCAGAGCTATGAACAAGACTGAGGGGGAAAAGATGCAGAGCTATAACAAGACTGAGGGGGGAAGAATGCAGAGCTATGAACAAGACTGAGGGAAGATTGCAGAGCTATGAACAAGACTGAGGGGGAAAGATGCAGAGCTATGAACAAGACTGAGGGAAAAAGATGCAGAGCTATGAACAAGACTGAGGGGGAAGATGCAGAGCTATGAACAAGACTGAGGGGGAAAAGATGCAGAGCTATGAACAAGACTGATGGGGAAAGATGCAGAGCTATGAACACAGACTGAGGGGGGATGCAGAGCTATGAACAAGACTGAGGGGGGAAAGATGCAGAGCTATGAACAAGACTGATGGGGAAAGATGCAGAGCTATGAACAAGACTGAGGGGAGGGGGGGGGAAGATGCAGAGCTATGAACAAGACTGAGGGGGAGGGGGGGGAAGATGCAGAGCTATGAACAAGACTGATGGGGGGAGGGGGGAAGATGCAGAGCTATGAACAAGACTGTGAGGGGGAGGGGGGATGCAGAGCTATGAACAAGACTGAGGGGGGGAGGGGGGGGGATGCCGAGATGAAAAGCAGAGCTATGAAAAAGAACTGAGGGGGGGGGGGGTGGGGGATGGGAAGATGCAGAGCTATGAACAAGACTGAGGGGGGGGGGGGGGGGGGAAATGCAGAGCTATGAACAAGACTGAGGGGGAGGGGGGGGGAAGAATGCAGAGCTATGAACAAGACTGAGGGGGAGGGGGGGGGGGGGGGGGAAGATGCAGAGCTATGAACAAGACTGAGGGGGAGGGGGGGGGAGATATGCAGAGCTATGAACAAGACTGAGGGGGAGGGAGGGAAAGATGCAGAGCTATGAACAAGACTGAGGGGGGGGGGGGGGGGAGATGCAGAGCTATGAACAAGACTGAGGGGGAGGGAGGGGGGGGGAGATGCAGAGCTATGAACAAGACTGAGGGGGAAAGATGCAGAGCTATGACAAGACTGAGGGGGAGGGGGGGGGGGGGGAAGATGCAGAGCTATGAACAAGACTGAGGGGGAGGGGGGGGGGGGGTATGATGCAGAGCTATGAACAAGACTGAGGGGGAAAGATGCAGAGCTATGAACAAGACTGAGGGGGGAAGATGCAGAGCTATGAACAAGACTGAGGGGGAAGATGCAGAGCTATGAACAAGACTGAGGGGGAAAGATGCAGAGCTATGAACAATGACTGAGGGGGGGAAGATGCAGAGCTATGAACAAGACTGAGGGGGAAGATGCAGAGCTATGAACAAGACTGAGGGGAAGATGCAGAGCTATGACAAGACTGAGGGGGAGGGGGAGGGGGGGTATGCAGAGCTATGAACAAGACTGAGGGGGGGGGGGGGGAGGGGTGGATGCAGAGCTATGAACAAGACTGAGGGGAGGGTGGAGGGGGAGGTGGGATGCAGAGCTATGAACAATGACTGAGGGGGATGGGGGAGGGGAAGTGGGAGGGGGAGGATGGGATGCAGAGCTATGAACAAGACTGAGGGGGAGGGGGAGGGGGGGGGATGCAGAGCTATGAACAAGAAATCAGTGCAGGAATAAAGAGAGTGCAACGGAAAGCTGGATCAAACGCAATGTGAGGACACTGAACAAAGAGCTATACAACAACAAAACAAAGAAGGCTTTTGAGATTATACATGACCTGACCAAACAAAAGGAAGGACAAGTCAGCATCATTCAGGACAAAGATGGGGGTGGCTGGCTCTGAGGTAGAAGGCATCATTCACAGAGGGACGGAATATTGTTCTGCACACTACACCAGTCACAGGAGATCCAATGGGGTAACAGTAAAGGACTTATTAACAGAGGATGACTCTCCAACACTGTATGAAGAAACTACAGCTGCAGTGAGATCACTGAAATGTGGGAAGGCCGTAGGGATCGTCAACTTCTCTACAGAAATCTCAAAGCATAATAGATATGCAGTAACTGATATCCTAACTACCATTTTCGACAACACTTGGCACAATGGGGAGTGGTTGTCTCCAAAGATTCAGTCACTGACCGCAGCCTTTCCCAAGAAAAGGAAGTGTCCCAGCACCGCCAGAACTACCCACACTGTAAGCTTGATCAGCCGCACCAGTGAAGTAACGCCAAACGTTTTCTGGACCAGACTGCAACGGCAAGCAGATACCATCATAGCTCAAGAACAGGCTGGATGCTGCAGAGGCTACTACCGAACATATCTTAGAACTATGTACATTTGCAAAAAAAAAAACAAACAAACAAAAAAAAAAAAAAAACGATTTTAGCACCACAGACAGCTCTACCATGTTTTCATACGCTTCAAGAAGGCGTTCGGCAGAGTCTGACAGAGGGGCGCCAAGGGGCACAATTAAGAAATGATTACCGGGCAGAAGCTTATCAACACTACTTAGAAACTGTACTCCAAAGCGAATAGTGTTTGCGCTCAGAAATGGCGCTAGTTCAGAATGGTTCCGTACTTATGTTGTGTTCTTTCGGGCTGCCTTCTATCTCTCACATTTCTGTAACAAAATTCAGTCAATAGCAATATAAAAAAAAGAAAGCTTCACAGAGACAACAGAAACTGAAACATATTTAAGACGCATAGCTTACACTTTGGGGTAGATAATGGAAATAAAAACGCCCATAACGATTGCAATATCGTATTACTGGATACATACGTTCGTGCGCGCGCAGCCGCTCGCGCGCGCACAGGCACACGCGTGTCAGTGTGTGCGCGCGCGTGCACCGTGTGTGTGCGTGTGTGTGGTGTGTATGTGTGTGTGCGTGCGTGAGTGCGTGAGTGCGTGTGTTTGCATGTGTGTGTGTGTGTGTGTGTGTGTGTGTGTGTGTGTGTGTGTGTGTGTGTGTGTGTGTGTGTGTGTGTGTGTGTGTAAACAAATTGACAAAGATCTCTGTTACTGCACGCATATAGTTAGCGTTGTGCTGTGTCTGAGATTTCATGTCAAACTGCTTTTGATCACTAGATAGGATGGCATATCATAACAACTTAAGATGCGGCAGTTGAACTTTGTTTTGACCGGTCCAGTCCCTTAAGATGTCAACCAAGACATACTCCGTGTGCCTCTGCAAACAACCGTCCTTTAACGTATACTTGAGAGTGGTCTTACAATAATAATGAAGCCAATATACCCACCAATAATAAGCAAGCTCTTAGAACACAGACAATCGCAAACATGTGTACACTTTATATTGCTCCTTGATGTTGTCTTTGTTGTGTCCGACGGTGATATTTCTGTATGCGCGCGCGCGCGTGTGTGTGTGTGTGAGTGGGTGTGGTGGGTGCGCGCGCGCGCGCGCGCGCGCGCGCGCGCGCGCGTGTGTGTGTGTGTGTGTGTGTGTGTGTGTGTGTGTGTGTGTGAGTGTGTGAGTGTGTACCCACGGCCAGATACAAGGTCAGTTCTCGTTTTGACCTTCGATGAGCTGCAGTCTCACACATGATTTGTACAGTATCATCGCCACATGGACACCAAGTTGTGAAGGAATGCACAAACTAGTACATTGTTAATCTGGAATCGTTGGTTTGCGTCTGAAACTACTCTGTATCCCGTGGAATGGTGTTGGTCATGAGGTCATAGCAAGATGCATGTCCTTGAAGTGAACTGGCGGTACGTTAGATAACTGCAGAGGTTTTGGCTGCTGATATTATTCAGAGGATACCGCTATTTCATGCTTGGATACTTCTAGCAAATTTGCTGTTTCATGCTGCTAAGACTTTGAATAGATTGTTGACAAAAGATACAAATCGTCAGAAAAAACGACAGTTGCATCAACAACAGCAAGAAGCACAGCAACAGCAGCACAACATCAACAACCATGTCCACAATAACGACTACTTCTACTATCACTACTACAAATTCCGCCACCACTGCCACTGCTACTGCTACTATTTTATACTGTTACTGCTGCTGCTGCTGCTACTACTACTACCTACCACCACCACCATCACTACTACGACTACGACTGCTACTACTACTACTTCTACTACTACTACCACTACTACTACCACTAGTCAGAATTAGCCTGTGGTTTTCAGCCAGCTTTTTGCACATGATCTATAGGTCATAAGGAATTGACATTGGCATAATGTGATGGAATGAAGTTTCCAAGGTAGAAACAAAAGGATCAAAGACTTCTTACACACGTCCATCCTAGAGCACTGCAACAGGGGTGATGAAGCTGGTCTGTGAGAAGCAATTCCTTGTTAGGTTTTAGTGCCACTTCACCGACCACTCATCAGGTTGGTCATCTGGCTGACCTCGGTGGTGGTGCGCTTGAGCTTATGGGGGTTCAGAGTTGTCTGGGGGAGAACTCCGGAAGTATCGGTGACTGGCTGAAAGGCGAGCAATGTTACGAAAATAGCGTGGACCATGTCCAGTCTGGTAGAACAGAATTCTTGCAGACACTATAGACAGGACAGCCGTATGTCACTGTAGTTCTCACCGATAGACAGGACAGCTGTATGTCACTGTAGTTCTTACCGATAGACAGGACAGTCGTATGTCACTGTTGTTCTTACCGATAGACAGGACAGCCGTATGTCACTGTAGTTCTTACCGATAGACAGGACAGCCGTATGTCACTGTAGTTCTTACCGATAGACAGGACAGCCGTATGTCACTGTAGTTCTCACCGATAGACAGAATAGCCGTATGTCACGTAGTTCTTACCGATAGACAGGACAGCCGTATGTCACAGTAGTTCTTACTGATAGACAGGACAGCCATATGTCACAATAGTTCTTACCGATAGATGGGACAGCCGTATGTCACAATAGGTCTTACCAATAGACAGGACAGCCGTATGTCACAGTAGTTCTTACCGATAGACAGGACAGCCGTATGTCACAATAGTTCTTACCGATCCATATCTGCATTTTGGACGGTAATTAAACACCCTTTAGTGTTTCAGTGGACGAGTGCATTCATCTTGCTTGCGTTAGTGAATATGGTGTGGATATAGATGGTAAAACGTGACAAGTACGGTCAGCCAAACACTAAGATATTTTGCACTATCCAAGCGTTGAAGATTTATTTCATAGAGGACGTTAGGACGGTCAAGAACATATTTTTCGTGGTGCTGTCGGAAAGTGGCTTTTGCTGCACTGGAATAAACTCTGAAGGTTCTCTCATCTCTCCCATCTTTCAACTTGTTCCTAATCCCCATGAAAACTGTTGGTGTCAGTCTGAGGGTTGAAAGAAAAAGGATGATGTTGTTGACGGATAGTCTAAAGCAATGAAGAGAGGCAGTCCACAGATATCCGCCGGCTGCACCAAATGTCAGGTGACCAACTGAGAAAGCTGCATCAGCACTAATACTTGTTAATTCATATTGGTAAGGTAGCTTCCAAATTCAGTCTGGAGTGGGTCTGCAAATACCGATGCGGTGGAGCTTAAGGAAGAGTCAATGATGAAGCACCTTGTCAAAGGCCTTCGAAAAATCTAGAAGGTTTGGTGTCTGTCTGTGCTCTTTCCTCAAAGCTCAACACTGAAAACAGACTGCTGCATTAATGAGAATGACGCAAAATACAGTGAAAACACGCAAAACAAAGATTTAACGTAACGCACATTTAATGGACAGTACAAAACAGACAAGTGAGTTTTCCACACAAAGTCTTCAACAGTCGTGAACAAACATCAGTAATGAACAAAACAGTACTTCCTTTTTGGCCGTCAGGAGAGAAAGAACAGTGCATCCACCAGTACGAAAGAAAGTGAGGACTGTACCTCAGAGTTGCTGCTCTGTTATCTTTAAAGAAAGAAGGAATTCCATGTATGACTTCCATCAAACTCTATTCAGGGGAAACAGCCAGGGCGGTGTTGTGTTGACCAAAGTGTAACGTTACTGCAGTACATTTACAATGTCCTCAAGCAGTTAGCTAAGATAATTCTCATGGGAATAAGCCAATAGTTTGTATTTTGAAAGTAAAGGCTGAAGCGGAGGTGACACAACCTGTTATGCCTGCTGGATTTCCAAATACTTTCACTTCAGAGAGAGACAGAGAGATGGAGACAAAGAGACTGGGACAGACACAGACACAGAAACAGAAGGAAAAAGAGACAGAAAGATAGAGAGACAGAGACAGAGAGACAGAGACAGAAAGACAGAGAGAGAGAGAGACACAGAGAGAGAGAGAGAGACAGAGAGAGAGAGAGAGAGTCTAAGATAAGCTGGGTAGCACAAAATCCCTGCTTTACAAATATTTTGAGTTTAAACTCTTTGCACTCTAAGAGGTCCAGGACTCATCCAGGTCATGAGTTGTGGATGTTCTTTTAATGTTAGTTTGTCTGTTCACCTGTTTGACCTATTTACCTGACAGCTAGGTCACCCGCGTTCTGTTGTCAGTCAGGTGAGCGAAGATTTCCTTGCAGTCTCTGTAGATTTGCCGGCCTGGAAACATCCACACAGTGCCGAAGTTAGACTCGCACCTTAGTTTTGGTGGTAATCAGGTATGTGTGACTAGTTGAATGGAAGTGAGGGTTAGTACTAACGGAGTTGGTTTTTTCCTACAGGTGGTTTCCAGCTCTTAATGATCTCCCTTGATTGATCTTGTGATTGACAAGACTTGACGAGACATAGGGTGACTGTAGGAAGTTGTGGTTAGTGAATGTTCCCCAAGTTCCCCAAGTGTCGGTGAGGCCCCTGAGTCCGGCCTGGAACTGATTACCCCCGGGGCTGTGGGGGTTCAGCCCGTGCCCCAGCTGCTGTCTCCGTCACGACGACGTGGAGAGGCTGACCGCCAGGCCGGTAGTCCGACGTGATTTTCTGCTGTGTGCGCGTGTCCTGTGGGACACCACTTGCGACTGTATTCGTGAGCGGCTCTGCTTGTGTGAGTACCTTGGTGGGTTCTATAGACTGTGGCTTAGGCTCGTTGCAGCCAAGAGTGGGGACTGTGTCTGTTGGGACACTACTAACGGTGCCAGTGAGGTCTGAGCCAGAAAAAATATAATGTGTCAGTTTGTTGCATGTTCTTGATGGTGATGGAGTGTACTGATTTTGTGCCTGGCAATTTATATTCATGATTTATGGTAATATGTGTCTATAATGTTTTGATGGTTCAGGCAGCATATAAAAGAAAACAAACCTAATTTCTGTGTTGCCTGGCTGTCCGTGTTTGTGTGGTGTGGGTGTGTGTAGGGAATAAACGTTACTCGCATCCAAACTTTTGAAAGTGAGTGTCAGACAGTAATACACACAGCACCACACCATCCGTAACCACTGCCATGATATGAACTGACAACCCCTGAATGACTGGTTACCATAGGTCTGGTACAGCACCACACCATCCGTAACCACTGCCATGATATGAACAGGCAACAATCCTGAATGACTGGTTACCATAGGTCTGGTACAGCACCACACCATCCGTAACCACTGCCATGATATGAACAGGCAACTCCTGGATGACTGGTTACCATAGGTCTGGTACAGCACCACACCGTCCGTAACCACTGCCATGATATGAACAGGCAACTCCTGGATGACTGGTTACCATAGGTCTGGTACAGCACCACACCGTCCGTAACCACTGCCATGATATGAACTGACACACCCTGAATGACTGGTTACCATAGGTCTGGTACAGCACCACACCATCCGTAACCACTGC